>CAMOHE010050084.1:0-19470 GCA_946598075.1 Artocarpus hirsutus
CGGGTCGTGTAGTGAACGACCTTGGGGGCAGGTCCCGAAACCCAGCTGGGCCACTACGGTAGTGAATTACATATGGTTTGCCCAGGAAAGGAAAACGGTATTCTTTCTGGTTGACTTGTTTGAATTATTCTGTGAAGATTATATTTTTATTTAATTCTCATTTAATTATTTATTTGTTTAATTGTTCTAGTTCGTTTTCTATATGTTTATTTGATTTACAAAATTTCTTTTAAAATTGAATAATTTTCAAATATAGTCCTACTGAGCCTTTCGCTTACATTTTTATTTGTTTTAAAATCTTAACCCTAGGTGGATATCAGCATAGGATTGGAGAATAGTCCGCCGACCGGACTTACGATTAGTAGAAGAACTTGGTAGGTTGGATTACAATTCAAGGCATGTAAGATTTTAACTTCTCTTTTATTTTGGACTGTGGTTGTATTATAATATTGTCGGTATTATATGTGTGTGCACAATATGTGGGCCAGTGAGACTCATACGCTTTCCACCCCATATTTAATTATTTTTAATATTATTTTATTTGCTTAATTATTATAACGATTCATTTTATTTCCTTAATTTCTTCCATTCAAATAATTTTAAAAATTATCACTTTTAATCATAAATTTGAATCTAAAACCCTCTTTTTTAACTAAATCTTTATTTAATTAACTTAATTAAACCACCACGTCACCTCCCGTACTCCGAGGCGTGACATGTATCCTGGCTCTCCCCAGCACCAATCGTTCTTCTCCACCTATTCCCACAGATCAAAGCCCAAAGTGGGAAATTATTTCCTTTGGGCTGTTGGTGTGGGGAATTAGAAAGGGAGACGTGGGTTTTTGAAACCCATCCCTTTGGCGAGCAAGAGTTTTGGGAGCTCCATGGAATTTGGGGGAAGCAAACTTCCAAAAGAAAATGGAGAAGAGGAAAAATGTGGAGAAAGAAAAAGAGAAACATTTAGTTTAGTTTTTATTTTTATTTTTAGGATTAATTTTAGTTTTCGCTTTAGGCATTTTATTTTTCTTTTTAAAATATCATTGAAGAGCATTTTAGAGCTACAAGAAGGAGGAAGAAGAAGATTGGGAAGATGGCTTGGAGTTTGTGATACCTTCTTTTTGGTGATCTCTTTCTCATTTTTATTTTAATTATTTTTATATATTCTAAAAATGCTTGAATATTAGTGTTGTTTATTTTTATTTTTATTTTCATTTATGAACTAATTTTGTGTTATAAGACTCTAATATTAGTGTTGTTTATTTTTATTTTTATTTTCATTTATGAACTAATTTTGTGTTCTAAGACTCTAATGGATACGATAAATAAATTTTGATTTACATTTACTCTCTTGTATTAGTTGTTGATTATTGGAAGTTGTTTATTATATTATTTGCTTAATGCTCCTAGTGGTTTCATCATTCATTAGGTGTTGTTATTGGACTAAATTGAAATTGGAAGATGGATTTTTAGTCTTGAGGCAATTTGAGATTGGAATATATCCTTATTGCATGTGTAGTTATTGTGAATGCTTGAACTTAATGAATTTATATTAATTAGTTCCTCATAAAAATATAGGGGTCTTAATTAATATGATTGTACCTACTAGTTTGTGGAAGAGGTGATTAGATAATTTAATGCATTCAGCTAACAATTTCATTAATTAAAACTAATTATTTATAGGTAAATTTAATTCAAATAAAATTAATCGGTGAAATTGGATCCCTAGAGTTTTGTTTTTATTATGTTAGTTTCATTTATTTGATTTTACTTTTATTAGTTTTGTTTTATTTTCTTAGTTTCATTTATTCGATTTTACTTTTATTAGTTTTGTTTTATTTTCTTTTTAAATGGTTATTCAAATAATCCTAGAGTTAATACAATTTTGGTAATTAATTAAAATTTAACACAATTTTTGTAGAAATGATATTGTACTTCAGTACACTTAATTACTTGTATCATTTTGTGCAATTGCGGATTTCCAACAAACACGATTTGTCTCTCAAAATTCAGTGGTTATTTGGTGAGTATAAGAAGTGCTGGAATAAAGACTACTTGGAGGTTATAAGGCCTGATGATAATATGATTGCTACGTCGGCACTTGGGGACAGTTCAGGGCTAGCAGATGCAGGTCTCGGGTTGTTCTTCAATGCTTTTACCTTGCTGGGAAGGAAGGTTTGGGGGTGTTCCTGGTTGATGCTAATGGGTTTGTCCAGTGGAACAAAACACTTGTGGTTAAAGCTAGTTCGGCCTTAGAGGCTGAGTTGCTAGCTGCTGAAATTGGTGTTGATTGTGCGGTTGAGCTTTCAGTTAGAGCTACACTATTGTGAGATTGTAGGGTGGCAATTGCTGCATTACAGAAAAATGAGAACCTTGGGAATTGGCATGTCGTGTCTGTTTCTTTGGCCATTTCGATTAAGAGTGGGAAGCTTCCTGACTTATCTTTTGCTTGGATTCCTGGGATTGACATTGTTTGTGCTGATAAAATTGCTAAATGGGCCCTTTAATTTGGATCTGATGGAAGTTTATGTCGAGGAAGTGGTGCCCTCTATGGCCACTATGTTTTAAGGCTTGTTTGGAGCCCGATTTCAACTGATAGTTTCAGTTATAACTGAAAATTCTCAATTGGTTTAGAACTGCTTTTAGTTCAAACTAAGATTTTGAATAATTTACCAACATAAATTTCAACCATAAATTATGGTTCCAACTCTCTTTTTTTTGTTGCTAACCAATATTGTTCCTAACTAACTAGTTCCAATCGGGCTCATAAAGAGATACTTACCCTGTGTTTGGTACAAATGAAAAGTGGAATGAAAGAAAATATTAGAGGAATTTTTGGATGAAAATTGACAGATTAAAATGTCTAGTAGAAGGGAAGTTTAAATAAAAAGGAAAATAGACTCGAAAAACTAACAGGTAGATCTATCATATTTTCTTCCAAAAGTGGACGAATTTTAGGATGGAAAACATTGACAATTACACAAAGGAGAAAAATTACCAACAAGAAATTTAAGCACCATTGAAACAGTTGGCGGGTGTTTTGCTGTTTAAAATTGAGCGCCAGGTTTTTTTTCTCCAAAAATGCAATATAAGTTCAAGTCTACGAGAGTAGTGATACGTAGTTGTATATATTCGTGTTTTTTTTTACTCAATATACTGTTTATTATCACATGTATATATATATTGGAAACAAAAATTGATAACAAAGTATTTAGGTAAAAAAGTAATTGTCCTAATTATAATTATTCCATCCATTTAGTTTTCTTTCTAATACTAAACAAAACAAGTGAAGGTAATCTTATTTCTCTCATCTTTACTATACTAATCAACTAAAAAAAATATAATATTTCCTATCCTTTATGATTTTCTTCCCTTCCCATCAATAGGGGGTCAGGCTTTTTTGGTTTTCAATGTTTACGGTCAGCCAAAAAAAAAAAAACAAAAAAACAAAACAAAAGCAAAAGACAAAAACATACAAAACAAAACAAAAAAGAAAGCCATCTTGAAAGTTGAAGGCACGTGGAAGTGTACTCGGTATCTTTTATCTCGACACACTTATTTGACTTTGAGCTGCTTTTTCGCATACCGCAAGCCCAAGGCTTGGGCCAAGCAATTTACAAAAATACCCCTCTAAGAAAGCATATATTGAATATTATTCTTATGAAAAACTCTTTTTAAAACTTCTTCTTTGGTAAAGAAAAAAAGTGATTTATTAAGGTTCAACTTATAATTCCTTCTTTTAATTAAAAAAATAATTTATTAAAAGTCTAAATTATCCTCCTTTCTCACTCTTTCATGTAGTAGATTACTCCAGTTGCCCATGCGGAGGCCAAAGCGTAACATAGTAAACTCTAAAGTTAAAATCAATCAAGTTTTAAGATATTTTCTTTGAAAAAAAAAAGAAGCACCAACCGCCTCTAGTCACCGGAGCAAGGTGTCGAATTGAAACCTGATAAGTTTTAAAGTTAAAACCTATAAGATTTGAATATATTTTCTTTGAAATAATGAAATGACAACTGCCTCTGGTCGCCAACATGAAATGCCAGATTGTAATCTGGTAAATTCTAAAGTTAAAACCTACTAAATTCTAACATAATTTATTTGAAACAAAGAAGCACCAACTGCCTCTGATCGTCAACGAAAAGTGTCAAATTGCAATATGATATGTTCCAAAGCTAGAACCTACCAGATTCCAACATATTTTCATCAAAACAAAAAAATATCAACTGCCTTCAGTCGTCGATGTGGGATGCGAAAGTGTTACCTGATAGTTCCAAAGTTGAAACTTACCAAATTCTAACATATTTTTTTCGAAACAAAAAAATATCAACTGCTTCAGGTCGCCAATGCAAAGGGCCAATGCATAATGGAACTCTTCAAGTTCTAAAGAAAAGAAAAAAAAAAAAAAAAAAGCAATTCAAACAAAAAATGCAACCACATTACAATTTATTACACAAAATAACTAGATAATATATATATAACACCAGATATAGGGGTGGCAATTCGTGTTGACGGGTCGGGTTGAGGATCAAATTTTACATAAACTAGCTCGACACTAACTCGACCCGTGACATAAACAGGCTGAAAAATCTTAACACTAACACAACTTGGTTTGACACAGGTTGACACGAACACGACCCATTCTAACCCGTTTATTATTCAACCTATGAAACACCAATGACCTGCAATCCATCAATGACCCGCAATCCGCTTATGACCCCCAACCCGTCAAAAACCAATGGTAACCTGCACTAACTCGTGACTTTTTTTGCTTTAAATTTACACTAATAAATTTAAAAATAAACATAAAAAAATTTTCTCAAAATCAAATGAGTTCCATACTATAACAACAAAAAATTAAGTCTTAAAATTTTTAAAAACATCTAACAAAATAACAAGTCCAACAAAATAATAGTCTCAAGTGATCAAGCTAAAATTATCTTCTTATTGTTTAAAAGTTAAAATCAATTTAGTTTAAAACTTGGTCTGAGATTAAATAAGCTAATGTTTTATCTTATAAGTATATTTTATAATAGAAGAAAATATTTTAAAAATATTTAAATAAATCACGAGTCAAACAGATCATTTTAATGTCATACATATTGATCTAAACACAACCTATTTTTAGACGAGGTAGTTTCAGATCGACAATAAAATAACCTATGATCATTTCTTTTACCTTAACTAGTAAAACGCATGTCGGGTTCATATCGCATCATTGTGTGATAGTTCCTATCGCCGTCCCTAACCAGATCAATATATCAAGATGTTAATATATCATTTCTTATGGAAAAATAGCATCAAATCTAAATTAAATCACAACAATCGTGATAGGTTGAAATTTTTTTCTTTTTTCTGTAGAAGAAAATTAAAAGAATGGCTAACGAAACCAAAGAAGAAGACTACAAGATGATGTCATCGAGGATCTAGCTCTCGAGGTCGCGATCGTTCTCGCTAGATTCACCTATGCCAGAGACCCACTGATGATTGTTTACCGTCACCATTTTTGATCTAATCGCATTGGAAATGAACACAAACACACACCGGCGATCTAACCTTGCGACAGCCCTAGAAGATGATCCAGTGTGGCTCGATTGCGAACGGCCTGGGAAGAAACAACATGTGCTAACAGAGATCGCGAGCCAACACATGCCGTCGATCTGACCATAAGACAGCTCTGGAAGATGATGCAGTGCGGCATCAATTGCGAACAGTGTGGGAAGAAACAACATGTGCTAACGAAGTTCGCAAACCCAACACATGCCAGCGATCTGACCTTGCGACAGCTCTGGAAGACGATCCGATGCGGCTCCATCGCGAACGGCGTGGGAAGAAACGACATGTGCTAACGAAGATCACGAACCTGGCCTTCGTTCGTTACTGTTGCAAATAGAGGAAAGGTGAGAGGCAGAGGATGGCAGAGACAGAGGAAAGAGGGAGGCAGAGGAGGGGAAAACTGATGAGAGAGGGAGGCGAAAGGAGAAGAGAGAGAGGAGAGAGAATGAGGCATACAAAGAGGAAAGAAAAAGAAGGATTTGATCTGAGGTTTAAATTTTTTTTCCCTGTATCTGGAGTGTGATTTAGTGTTTAAGTTATTAAGTGAAATAATGGTCAAAATAATAAATTTTTAATCATCATTAAAAAATAAAAAAAAATGCAGTTATGAAAATTCTAAAATAACAAGGTGGTTTTAAAACAACTCACTTAAACGGCGCTTTATGTAATTTTCTCAAAGAAAATTATAGATTGAAAATGATATCTATTTAAAAGGAGATAACAGCTATAGTTGTAGGTATAGCCTACTGTTAAAACCATATTTGATTTCACCTAAAAATAAAGTATTTGAATCCCCTTCCTCAAGCTGAAAATAATAACAACATCAACAACAATAATAATAACATAACAATAACAATAACAATAATAATAATAATAATAGAAACAGTTCAATAATAAACTGGAAATATTAATCCGCTGCTGCGTTAGCTATCAATTAACTCGCAAGTAAGATGACTCTCTCTCTCTCTCTCTCTGTTTTTTTTTTCATATGCATTGAAAAGTATGATAAGCCATCGTGTATGAAATGAGAAGAACATTGAATAAGCAAACCTTAATGAAGTGTTGTAAGGTAGTAGATTCTTCCGGAAAATAAAAGAACAATGTGTATATGTACAAACAGCGCTAAGATTTTTCCTCAAAAAAAAAAAAAAAAAAAAAAAGCCATGCTCTACTCAACCACCAACATGGTGTCGACAAAGTTATTTCAAAGCCTGTATTACAAAAACAACAAACTTAAAAGAACCATTTAAACAAACAGTTGTTCTTCCTCGTACAAACTATGAGAAATTTGAAAGGCCTCCTCAAACCCTCTTGAAGAAAGAAAGAATGTTGCCTTGTTTGGGATCCTTATTTCCAGTTTTCTTGTTTCCTGCTTTGCCTGTCGGATTTGATGAAGCAGTGTTTCCAACTGCTGCTAACTTCTTAGGCGCAGAAGGCCTGGATTCATAAAGCCGGCTTGAGAGTCAAGTCAAATACAAAAACATTTCAGCAAGGGAAAACCGTTGCCGTAAAGAGCATCATACAAATCAAATAGAAAAGTTCATAGCTAACGATAAGAAGAGCTTCACTCTTTTCAACTGAAAAGAAACAAAGCTTTCTATCAAGTCAAAACACGGAACAAATAGTCGTAGGGACAAGAAATCGAGCTGAGAGAACAACATGTAACCCAAGCACAATCCCTAGGTACCCGAATAATCATACAAGAATTAAAAGCAACGGCCAAAAGTAAAGAAACAACTGGACCATATATGGCACAGATCCACATGGCATTCCAGGACTTTTCCCAAAAGTTTTTATCAAACAGAACCATGCTTCTACCCTGATAGTTGTCAATATTTGGTTTAACCACAACTGACGCATAAAGGTTGTCGATATTTGGTTTAACCACAACTCAAACATAAATTGGAATGCCAAAGTTGGACAAAGTTATGGCTGTTTCTAGGTTCATAACCCCTTGTGGCTCGTAATGCAAAATCATGTGTTGCAAAGGTTTAAACAAGTGAATAAATAGAAATGAAAAGGACAGCAGTTTTCCCCCCGCTAAAAGCATCAATTTTCCTATTCAATAAAACTAAAGGGGACAAAAAAAGCACACTGCAAATTTGTGGAACAGCAAGCAAAACTATTTCCAAGCATTTGTAATAGTATCTTCGTAGAAAGAATTGAAATAGAAACATTTCAAAAATAAAAGTGCAAAAATGACAAGTTAAAATCACCTGTTAACATTACTCGTAATTGTATTGCTCTCAACTTTTTTCATTGTGTTGCTGTCAGCTTTCTCTTCAGTCAGATTGGTAGCTTTCTTAGCTTCTGCCTCCTCACCCTCCCAGATCACCTCAGTTACTGATGAAACAAAAAAGATAATAATTCCGTCAGATGATACTGGAACATAATACCTACAAAAGCGCAAATACAAATGTCCGTTCCCCTTTTGATTTATTCCCTCCATCTCCTCTTTCCCTGGTAAGTTCATGCTGTTCTTTTTTATAAAACCTACTAGAAAAATATACATGTCCACTGCTTACATTATAATTATGCAACTAAAAAAAAGCAGAATCAATATCAAGAAAATATTGCTCCCATTATAACAACAATAACAATAAGAATGATCCAAGGTGACAGCAATGATAAGGTGACGTTGAAATTAACTAAAAAAATTTAATACAGAACTATAGTAAATTTGGCTAAATAGCAATCTTTGAGCATAATTGGTTCAATTATAATGATACCAAATAGTATGACAACAAGACATTTTGGAAACTGAGGCATCTAAAGCAGTGTACCTTCTCTTCCACGCTCATCAATCCATGTCTTCAGCACTTTTCTTCTTTTAGGTGACTCTGGAGTGGTCTTGGTGAGCTTATCCAATTTGTTCACATCATTTTCTGGAACAGAGCTACGTGCCTTCTCTTTGGGAGAAGTACCCATGTTCCCGCCATTGATGATAGCTGAAGAATCATTTTTCATTGGTTTGTAATATCCTTTGCCTATTGTTGCTGTTTCCCTGACCTCTGATTTATCTTCCACCCGCTTGTCAACATTTGTAATGGATTTCTCTGGAACCAAAGGTTTGATACTTTCTTTTAAATCCTGACCTGAATTCCCTCTTTCTGGTGATGATAAATTGACTGCATTTTCATATTCATCGTCGTCTGAGTAATCAAGAACCACCCTCCTTTTCCTAGTGCCTTTCCCATTGGATGCCCTCTTAAAATTCATGTCTTGACCATCGTCGTCACTGCTCACACCCTCTTCGTTTACAGCTTCTTCAGCACAAATCTGAGCCTCCTCGGTTGCTCCTAAAAGGCAAAAGATCAGAAGAAAAAAGATTAGCGAAAATATGATAATTGATTATAAAAACAATGTACCACTGCCTTAAGAAAATCAAGTAAGGTTTTAAATTCATCAATAACTCATCTTTTATGGTGGTTGGTGAAGCAGAGAAAAAACAAAAAACTGCATAGCATAGACCCAATTGTACCAACCAGAAATAGTTTCAGCTGGACAGCTGTTCTTAGACTTCGCAGATGCTCGACTCCAAAAATTTTCAAGTGAACCTTCTGTACCAGAAGAGCTTTTACCATTCTGGTTTTTCTTTTTGTTGGCAGGCATGGAAGGGACCTTTTCTTCATGTTCACTTTTGACATCTTGAACTCCTGTATTTTCACTTTTGACATCTTTTACTATATTGGAAGATGGAAAACCAACTTTAGAACTAAATTGCTCTCCCTTCTGTTGCAGAGTTTGTGGAGTTGCAACCTTTTGACTTGTCAAACCAATTTTAGATGGACCTACGCCTACTCCACTTTGAATCTGTGCTGCTGAAGCACTTGATGGAGTTCCCTCCACATTACGCTTGATAAAGGAATTGACAATAGCACAGAACCTGAAAAATATAACCGTTAGCTTATATTTGCACAAAAGCAAATTTATTGGTAGATATGCAATATGATAAACTCCAGGAACAAGAGTACAGTTCTTGAAAGGAAAAACAAGGCTACAGTCAACCAATTAAGATAACATTAGTTGACTTATCTTCAGGAATGATTGTATTTAAATAAGAAAGTCAGAACATATCTTATTTTCTATTCACAGAGGAAAAAAAAAATTGTTTAACCAGTATAAATTCCTCGTTTCTAGAATCCTCATATATGATATACCTTTTCATGATAACAAGCGTTTCTTTCCCCAAGAGTATGAGTGTACTTGTATATATTTATGTATATATTATGACCTTAATAAAAACATGTTTGAAGATTAAACGGTTTTATTTGCATTTACCTCAATGTTAGTTGTGCATTTTGGTTAGCTCTAAATCATATTGAGAAAATTCAACATTTTATTTCGTTGTTCATAACAATCTCATTAACAGCAATAATTTAACAAAAACTCAACAGTATTCTTAGCAAAAGAATCTAAACATATCCATCAAGCTTTAGTAGCAAATTATAAATTACGGTAATTGAAAGTCAAAAGATCAACTTAGTGCTACTAATAGCAAAAACATCTAAACATATTCACAAAGCTTTAAAAGCAAACTAAGGCATCATTCACAGTGCTTCGGTATTGTAAAAACAATTTTTCTTGAACTGTCACTACAACCAATTAAACTCCATTTGCAATACGCAGATGAACTTTTTATTATGTCCAGAAGTTAACAAATTAAGGCAACACATATACCTGTTATCTCTCAGGCAATTGTCAATTGTTAAAGGCTGCTTAAAGAGCTCCTCTGCTTGTACAAATTCAACGTTCCAAAGTACAGCCGGATCCTTTGGTATGCAGGCTTGCACACTATAAACCTGAACTGAGCAGCTGCCATCAAATTCTTGCTTTGATTCTTCATAAAACCCAGGAAAAACGAGTAAAATATTATTCCTCTTTCCAAATAATAGAGAACATTCAAAGACAAGAACGTGCACTCACACACACACACACACACACACACACACATAAATTTACAAGCACATGATAATCAAGAATTTTACAATTCAATCACCAAATTTCCTGAAAAAGTTGAACCGATTTGTTGCTTAAGAAGTTAAGAGAGACATTTGCAGAACATGTAATCAAGGAAGCGAAAGAAATCGTCTGAATCTCTCTAAGTATAAGCAATCTCCTCACAAAGATCATTGAATGATAGGTCAATTCTTCGTTTCCAAGGAGAGGAGAAAATAGGCTTTATTAATCTACTAACTCTTATGCACAGAAACCGAAATAGACATGAGCATAATCCTGTACCAGTAAAGATATTACAATAGCTCTACCTTCGAGTTTTGGCCCTGTAACGAGCCTTACATGGTAGCTTGGAGGGTTACCCTTCAACCAGCCAGATAACGCATACACCACTTCCAATCCATTGCCATGCTTTTCAACAAATTCTTGGAGAAGCCTATTTTAATATATACAAACATATAAATATATATTGTATAACGTATGTGTTGAATAACATGAAATTGAAGATGCTTTGCAAGTTTAAATAACAGAAGTTACCTCTTTGCAGCATTTGATGACAAGAAGTAATTGCGACTCAGCCATTTGTAAGAAACCTGACGAAGTAGAAACGTTACTACAGTAAAGCATATGTGGTTCCAAACAATGATTCTTCATTTTGCCATCATAGTCATTTACACATGGGACGTAAAAGGGCAAGCGTCCAGGAGTTGAATACAAAACAAGAACCAATTACTAAGTACTTTACTAAAGTTGAATTCCATTTTTTTTTTTATTTACTTAATTACTTGAATGACAAAGTTCAAACATTTAGACTGCCAAGGAAAATAATAATCACTAGATGTAGCCAAGGTAGAACATTTCAACAGATCGAGATATCAATAAAATGGTTGTATCTTTTTTCAAATACAGCTATATAACAAACAAAAATAAACTTTATATCGTTAAGAAGTTCAAATTCAGACGGTTGTGCCGACCATATAGCTCATTGAAGTCATCCATTTGTTTATTCCTTTACATGTTTCAACTTGATATCTTACAAAATCAAATCAAAGAACAAATTATTTCCTTTAATTATCAATTATTAAAATATATTTTTCCTAAATAAATTACGCAGCAAAATATCCCAATATCACATGCCAATAGAAAAATTAAACTGAAATTGTCTCCGAAAATCATCAAAAACAGCGCCGTTATTGTCTCTGCTTCATCAATTTTCATACGCATATTCGAATCCCCCAAACGAAGGGGAATTTTTTATTATTATTGTTATTATTTTTAAGATAATTCAAGATTTTTTTTCCCCATTCGTAAACAGGTAACTCGAAAGGGTGTTTGAATTGATTGTACAACGAATGCATGCTTCAACAAAAAAAAAAAAACAAAAAAGCCTGGCAGACCTAAAAACAGCGCGATAAACTACGAAATCAAATGAAATCAGAGAAAAATTGTGAGAGTAAGATCCATGACACGGGACGACTTACACTGGGGCGCAAATTGACTGGGAAAAAAATCAGGAGTAAAAGAAAAAGAAAATGAAGAGGGAGAGAGAGAGAGAGAGATTGGTACCACTTGAAGCTGATCGGAGACGAGGAATTCGATGTCCTGAAGAATGCCTAGGGTTTCAATTTGAGCCATCTCCAGAGAGAAGGAGAAGAAAAGAGAAAGATGCTGACAGAGATGAAAAAGATTGATTTCCCTCCGAATTCCCAATCCTTTTTAGTCCCTTCCCGCCCTTCCTCTTCCATGTGATTCATCTTTTTTTATTTTTTTTCCCTTTTTTTTATTGTAAGGATGGGATTTAAACTTTTTTCCTTTGATGGAATTGGATGTATTTTTTACTTTAGACTATACATGTGGTAATAATCGTATTTGTATCAACACGTTTACAACATGACATGTTTAGTTCAAACACAAACACGGCACGATTAATAAACGTGCCAGAAATACAAACACAAACACGACACGCCTATGGCACTCGTAATACGACACAATTAACACGATTATTAAACGTGACGTTACAGGTTGACATGATAACAACACGCATATGACACTTTTATGACCCAATTAACTAAAAATTAAAAAAAATTAAATTTTTTTTTTAAAAAAGCTAATAAAGAAAATTAACAAAAACACAATATCTAATTAATACTAACCTACTATAAATATTTCAATATTTTTATTTTTAACTTTAAATGTGTTTTAAATGGACGGGTCATGTCGTGCCGTGTCAACATATTTACAACCCTTTTAATTAAACATGTTAAGGCGTGCTTAGTGTGTTAGCACAAATCCAACCCGTTTATTTTCGTGTTATTCGTGCCAACGCATTTGTGGCATAATTAATAAACGTATGGTCCAAACTCGTTTGCCTCGTGTCGTTTTCGTATCGTGTTATTGTACGTGTCCGAAATTGTCGGCCCTACTTTAGAGTATACCTGCAATCATGATAAATAGTGGACATTGGGTATTATTATTTTCCTATGGATTTTTTTACAGATTTACCCCCTTAAACGTCAGGGTATTTTTTTTTTGCAAGGTAGCCCTTGACCTTTTTTTGTAGCAATTGAGTCTCTAAACTTAACTTAATGTAGCAATTAAATCTCTAATTAAAGACATTAAACTAAGATGAAAAATGATCACATAAGACACACATGACCCATTTAAAAGGGAAATGGCAAAATTTTAAGCATTACAATAACTAAAATATACATATAAGCCAACAAAATTGTTAAAAATACCAACAATGACATATTTTCTTAAAAAATTAAGTTGGGTGACCTTTTTGATGGATTTTTTAAAATAAGTAACCGTAACTTTTCTAAATTAAGCAAATAGTCCCTCCTTATTAATTATAGAATCAGAATGTCAAAAATAACCTTCATTATTATTAATCAAAATAATCTTTGTTGGCACTTCAGGTGGCAGACCTAACAAAGTGTGATGCCAAAAATGTTTGAAGATGTTGTGTAGTGAAAGAAGAAGGAGAGAGAAGAAAGAGAAAGTTAGGGTTTTAGTTTTTTTTTTTTTTTGGTTGGGTTTGTTACTTACGGGTTTATCATTCAAAAAGCTAGGTTTTTTATCGCTGATATAATACAGGTTATCATTAATGTATTTGAGTTAATCATTGATGTACTACATTATATCATTGATATATTACGGTATATCACTTATGTACTTGGTTTATCACTGATATACTATTGCTAATTAATAAATAATGTGTGGCACCGGAGCATTTCTAGTACATTAAAAATACAATAACTTAAGGAGTATGTTAAGTAGAAATATATGTCACAATGATTATTATTTATCCATTTTTTAAGATAAAGTCCATAAAAGCAAAAATTGGATTTTTAAGGGTAAAAATTATGCCATAGCCTTAAATAAAGAAGAAATGAAATGAAAATAAGCAAGAAAACATAATTGTTGTAACAAATGTTAAGACAAAAATACAGTTTAAGAAAAATAATGTATAATAATATAAAAAATTATACAATATTAGAATAACATAGTGTAAGAAAGTATACTGATACGTTATGTAATATGAAAATTACACTACAAAAGGAATACAGTGTAGGAATTAGACTATTTAAGATTAAGTAGTACAAAAATTGGATTGTTTAAAGTTAAAGCAGTATAGAAATAATTCTATTTGGAGGATATGGATGAGTAAGAAATGTTGTGTAAGCTCGTAACAATATAGAGAATATACAAACAATATAAGAAAAATACTGTCAGTATAAATTTGAATTGTATAGAGTCAAGCAGCATAGGAATTACATTAAGTGGTGGACGCAAATAAGTATGGGAGGTTGTTGGACCTCATGAATTGTATAAAAAAGAATACCAACAGTATAGGAAAAATAAAGTCAGTATAAATTTAGATTGTATAAAAAGTGTTTATAGGACCCACTATAAGACACCAAAATGAATGAAAATTTCCCACCAAACCCCCTTGAAGTGGCCAAATCAAATATTGCTAAGTTGCCCTAACTTTTTATCACAAATGATGCTTAATGGTAACTAAGCATACTAAGTCATCAAATTTGGTAAAAAAAATCAAGTTGAACTCATCATTTGTTTCATGTTATAAGAACCAAAAAATGAACCAAAAATATGTTCACTTTCTTCCTCCAAAGACTATCCCTCTCTAGGCATCTCTTTCTCAAGATTTTGATGAAATCCAAGCCTTCAAGTTATGATTTGAAGTAAAAGTAAATGCAAGGAGGAAGAACAAGGAAGTTCTAAGGTAAAGTTCAAGCTTTTTTCTTAGAGATTTTCATATTTCTCTTGAACTTTGGATGGGGTGTTCATGGGTTGTGTTATGAATTGATGTCAAGAAAACTTTGAAGGGTTTCAAGTAATCAAAAGAAAGGACATGCACTTTGCATGGATTAGGTAAAATCCTAGTCTTTTTAACTAAGCTAAAGTTTATGTTTTATTATGCATACAAAGTATTTGATAAAATGCTATGAGCTATGGCATGTAAGATGAACATTATGGCATGATTGTTTTATGTTTTATATTGATGATGACGATGATGATGAGGAAAGAAAGAAAGTAAAGGTTTTGGTATTTTTAAAGTAGAAAATTGTTAAACTTTGTATTTTAAACAAAGTTTAACTAGTTTCGAAGGAATAAGGTTTTAAGGACCGTAGAGGCCACATTATGTTCTAAGTAAGGTCTAGAATTTGCTAACACAGTAAGGGAAACAACTTTTGTGAACACAGTTTTGTAAAATTCCAAAAGGACTAAATTGCAAAGTTGTGTAAAAACTTGACAGATTTGAAAATCAGCCGAAAAGTCCACCTTAACATTAGAATTTAAGGAAAGTTAAAACAAAAAAGTTGTAGAACTCATTAAAACTATTAAAGTAATGTGGACAGTTGTCAAAATTCTACTTGGTTGAGAATTTATGAATTTTACGAAATTTGAGCACAAAATTTCATGAAATGAAAACATTATGAAATGTTTAGAATTCAATCGAGGAGCTTTTGTAAGTTTTATTTCTTGCAAAAAAACTAAACATTTTGGTATAAAGTGGTCGATTTGGTCCCAAGGACAAAAATGTAAAGATTTTTATATTTTCAACTAAAACCATAAAATCGTGCAAAAATTGGGTTTTCACCAGGGAACGTTGGGTTCCTACACTACTATAGGTAGTGAGTAATCATAGATTTTAAGTTTTAAAGGATTTAAAGTTTAGTCAAGAAAAGAAAAGAAACGAATGTTAGGGGCAAAAAACGCAATGATCTTTAAGTTTCGAGTTAAAACTGTAAAGTTTTGACAAAACAGATTTAATTGAAAGGAAAACCATTGTTTTTGTTTCCATAATATCATGAGACATAAAGAAATGAAAGTTATGTTTTAAAAATGGTTTTTGAAGGTTTTCTACGACCTGTCCAGGGCAAAATGGTCATTTTATGCAAAAGGCCAAAACGGACCCGAAACGCCCGATATCAAAAAACGCTCCTTAGCGGGAATTTTTCATAACATGTAAGAAATGAGAAGAAAATTTAAGCAAAAAGTTTAATAAGTTATGAAATTAACGAAAAACACGTTAAAGGTAAAATAGTAATTTTCAAGAAAACGGCTAAAATGGAGCCAAACACTCCGAATTAGCAAAACGTTCTTAGACAGAAAATGTTCCATTCTACATTAAGTAACGAAACCATCACATGAAAAGGGAAATGTAATAAGGGATGTTTAAGATAAGTGAAAAAAAAAGGTAATTCGGTGGGTTACAAAGTCAAGTAAGGAAAAAGGAAACCCAATGGTTTACAGAGTTGAGTAAAAAGAATGATAACCCGATGGGTTATGGAGTTAAGTAAAGGGAAAGGTAACCCCCGTGGGTTATAAAGCTTAGTAGAAGAAAGGTAAACTAATGGGATACAAAGTAAAAGAAAGTAAACCAATAGTATATAAGTCATGTAAAAAGGAATGAACGAAAAATGATTAAGTTCTGTTATCAATTGAGCATATTGATAATATGAAAAGTTAACTAATAAGTTGGGTGTCATTTGATCAGGACACAGAAGCCAACTAATGAAAGGAAAAAGAAGGAAACGGGAACATTAGAGCTATAGACAAGTAAGTTCAAACCTTACCTACAACATGAAGTAAATGATTTTCAAATACTTATATGTATGTTTGCAAATGTGTTTGTACTTGTTATGCAAGTTGTTTTTAAAGAATGTTTACATTTGCTATGTAAAAGGTTTTAAAGTTTAAATTAAGATTTGTAATGTACTTGCAACTATTATGTTTAAAACATGATTGCATTTAATATGCAAAAAGTTTAAAAGATCAGGTAAGTGTTTGCAATGTATTTGCAATTATTATTCTTAAAGCATGTTTGCATGTGAAATGCACAATTTTTTAAAGAGTACAAGTTATGATTTGTAATTGTGTTTGCATATGATGTGTTAACATTTGATATGCTTACTAAAGTTAAAAAGAAGATAAACAAAAGATAAAAGGAAAGTGTCATACTAGCCTCTTTAATGTGAAGTAAACAAGTAAAGTTAAATTATGACCTCAGTGTTTACTGGTTTTAAGTCTTCCACAATGAAAGCAACATGTTTATGTTCTCATATTTAATGATATTGGTACGAACACTAAAGGTTACATGTTGAAAGTAAAGATAAAGAATGATCATAAGATGCTCATAATTGAAAGTTTATAATTGAGCATAAATAGGATCATGCATTTTGATTTTGCCTGTATTCCTTGTTATGAAATGTTTTATGTTAAACATTTAAGAAAAACATTTTTATGTTTACAAGAAAAGATTTATGAATGACGTTTTAAGAAAAACTTTTAAGAAATGTTCTATGAAAAAAGTTTTCAGACAAAGGTTTTTATGAGAAAAACTTATAAAGCGTGTTTTAATAATTTGTAAGATTATGTTTGAACTTACTGAATAAAATCTCATTAAAAGTTCTTTTATATTGTAGGTAATCCTATGGGTGACCAAAAGGACCTGTTTGAAGAGCTTGGTGCTACAGAGGATAGATACGAAGATTTATGTATAGATACCACTACAGTATCTTACCGCTGCTCAAAGAAAATCTTTTTCTACTATTAGATATAGTGTTTTCAAAGTTTTAAGGAAAACAAAGTTTTAAGATATATTTACAAAGTGTTTTATTTATTTTTAAAGTTAGGTTTTAAGATATGAATCAATTAATGTTTATTATTAAGTTTTAAGAAACGATTTGAAATGGATTTAAAGTCAAATGTTGAGTAATGTCTCAACTTACGTTGTAACAGAAGTCACAATAGCTTTTAAGTATATTTTAAAGTATGTTAAAAAGGAAGGAAAAGAAAAAAAATTATTTCAATATTTTTCTTACTAAGTAAGTGAGATCAATATTTAAAAAATGATATTTAAGAAAGTTAAGTGACTACCCAAAAAGGCTGGGCATCACTGGTGGTATCAGAGCGGTATGCTATCCCATCTCGTGCTGCCATATGTCCGCTACACCATAGCTCAAGTAAGTACGTTAAGTTAAGTAAGAAGAAAAGTTAGTATTTAACAATCACTTGTTTATATCAGGTATATAGCCTTTGATGTCGGCACTTCCGAATGAGTAACGAGAAGGCAAAGGTTTAAGGATGACTATAATGTTATATATTATAATATCCCCGTCAGTTATATCAAGTCAATGATGGTCAATAAATGGCCGACGGCTCAAAAATAAGAAGATGAGCTCATGATACATTATGATGTTTATGCACCCAATGGTGTTCTCCGTATGAGAAAATCTTACTCTGTTAAAAGTCATTCGGTATTGGCTATACGTATAACGAGAAAAAGCAGATCAAGATAATAGAATAGTGGAGGTCCAAAAGTGATTTTCTGTGCTCTATGGAACAAGAGTGCCTGAGAGCAACCAAACATTACATGACTAACTATGTGATCCTACTGCTGACGCATAAGAAATTTTCTGCATTTCCTGAATCTCAAAATCATTCTTAGGGCATGATTGAGATTAAACTTGTCTCCCTTAGCCACAAGGGTTTCACCTGGTTTGCAATCCTGCATGCCATATCTCTTAAGAATCTTTTTGATATAGCCCTTTTGTAATAATCCAAGAATACCTTGAGAGTGATTCTGGTGTATTTGAATACTTAACACAAAAGAGATGTCACCAAGATCCTTCATCTCAAATTTATTTGATAAAAATCTCTTGATTTCGTGCAATAAGTCTATATCATTACTGGTAAGCAAAATGTCATTGACATATAAAACCAGGAAAATGTATTTACTTCTACTGAACTTGTGATATATACAATCATCAACCATATTTATCTCAAAATCGAACGAGATGATAACCTAATGAAATTTGTAACATCACTGATGAGAAGTCTACTTAAGCCCATAAATGGATTTATTTAACTTGCAAACCATCTTCTTTGCATCTCTCAATAAAAAGTTTTCTGGTTGTACTAGATAGATTGTTTCATCACTGTCGCCATTGAAAAATGCAGTCTTAATATCCATTTGATGAAGCTCAAGATCAAAATACGCCATTAATGCCATTATAATCTTGAAAGAGTTTTTTTAAGAAATCAAACAAAAAGTCTCTTTATAATCGATGCCTTCTTTCTATGTAAAGCCTTAAGCAACAAGACAAGCCTTGTACCTCTCCACATCGCCGTTCGAATCTCTCTTGATCTTAAATATCCATTTAAAACCAATGCATTTCACCCTTCAGGTGATTGGACAAGATCCCGAATGTCATTATCCTTCATGCATTTAATCTCCTCATTCATGGCATCAATCCACTCTTATGATCTAGAACTTTCCATGACTTAACGGCATATTTAAAAGGTCTTAATAACCGTAAGACCTTAGAATGTCATTCTCATGTTCTTAGAGAGATACAATGTAATCATCTGGCACTATGTTTCTCTTTTCTCTAGTGGATCTCTTTAATGGCATAAGTTCTTAAGGTGGTA
>CAMOHE010050084.1:19490-30219 GCA_946598075.1 Artocarpus hirsutus
AATTTATAAGTAAAATATATGATTAATTTTAAGGAAGTTTTGAAGAGCATTTAAATGGGATTTTATTTTAATATTTAATTTGAAATTGTTTTTAAAATAGTTTTATTTAATTTTAGAAATGTTCTTAAAGTAATAATTGCTAAATAATTATCCTTAGGTCTAAAAAGAAAAGTTCAAGGAAATCACTATGGTTAGGTTTCAAGAAATAAAAGTTATGAGTTATGTAAAGAATCATGTTTTTTGAAATTATGATTATGTGAAGACGTAATTATTATTATTACGTTATCATTATGTTGAGAAATTTATTATATTCGGTTTACGAAATTAAGTTTTAAGAAATGATTATTACATCTTTTAAAGTTGTATGTTGAGAATTCATTCTCTTTAAGAAATCATTGTTATTAAGTTTGGGAAATAATTATTATTCCCTCTAAGGTTTCATGTCAAGGATTTCACAACAAGAATCCATTTAAAAAAAAAAATTTATTCCGAAATTTCTGTACTTTATTAATAAGTATGTTAAAGTTCATGATCACGTTTTAAGTCAAGTGACGGCCACGTAGTGAGGGTCGTCACAACAAGATCCCAAATGTCATTATCCTTCATGCATTTAATCTCCTCATTCATGGCATCAATCCACTCTTATGATCTAGAACTTTCCATGACTTAACGGAAGTTGATTGGATCATCTTCCACCACACCAATGTCATTCTCATGTTCTTAGAGAGATACAATGTAATCATCTGGCACTATGTTTCTCTTTTCTCTAGTGGATCTCTTTAATGGCATAAGTTCTTAAGGTGGTAAAGTTTGTTCTTCTGGAACAATTTCTGGAATAGGGGTTCTCCAATATTGTCTTGATTTGGGTCTGCTTCTTGAACAATGTCAGGAATAGGAGCCTAATCAATGTCAATAGTAGCCATGGGAATATTAACATATTCCTTTTCAAAGACAAAGTCCCTAACCTTTTCTCCCCCTGTAAACTTGACATCTTCAAAGAACCAAGGGTTTCTCATCTCAAAAATCGACTTAGTCATGGGATCATAAAAATTGTACTCTTTGGATCTTTCAGAGTATCCTATAAAATAACAACTCATCATCATTGAGTCTAGTTTCCATTCATTAGACTTATAACGCCTTACCTCAGCTAGACATCTCCAAACATACAAATGCTTTAAACTAGGCTTTTTGCCCATCTAAAGTTTATAAGGGATTTTGACAGTTGCTTTAGTTGAACCTGTTAAGGATATATGCTGTAGTCTTTAGTGCTTCTCCCTAGAGTGATTCTGGTAAGGTAGAATAAGAGATCATACTCCTTACCATGTCCTTAAACATCCTGTTTCATCTTTCACCCACACCATTCATAGTAGGCTAACCTGGCATGGTGTACTGTGGAACGATACCACATTCCTCTAGGAATTTAATAGACGGTCTTGGATGTTGTTCACTTGAACCATAATATCTGCCATAGTATTCACCACTATGGTTAGATCTAATGCTTTTATTCTTGTTGTTGAGTTGGTTATCAACTGCAGCCTTATAATTTTTGAACACATCCAGTGACTGTGACTTTCCATGAATGAGATATATGTAGCATATCTAGAAAAATCGTCTATAAACATTATAAAATATTGTTGACCATTTCAAAAGACTGTAGAGAATGGCCTATAAACATCTATATGTATAAGTTCTATGACGTCCAAAGTCCTGTTGGCTTTAAATCTCCTTTTATTGGTTTGTTTGCCCTTTATACAATTTACACAAGCATCAAAATCTATAAAATCTAAGGGGTCTAGAACTTCATCTTACACAAGTCTCTCTATTCTCCTTCTGGAGATATGACCTAATCTCTTGTGCCATAACGCAGCCAGATTTTCACTAGTTAATTTTCTCTTTATACCTCATGTACTTAATTGCAGGGATTCATTAGATGAAGCAATTGTATCAATCAAATAAAGATTATCGTAACCTAACAAAGAACAGGAACCAACCATTTATGAATCATGAAACAAACTAAATTTCCATTTCCAAATGAACAAGCATAACCAAATTTGTCCAAAGCAAAAATAGAAATCAAATTCCGTCTAAAAGATAGTATTATAAATGTCTCATCAAGATCCAAATAAAATCCAGCCTTTAACAATGAACTAAATTTCCCTATTGCTTCAACTTCAACCTTCTTGCCATTAGCACATAGCTATATCTTTCACCATCATTTGGCTTTCGACATCTTAGACAACCCTACATAGACACACTGATATAAGTGGTTGCACCATAATCTATCCACTAAGTGTGTTTAGGCACTGAGGTTAAACTAACCTCTAAACTAACCAAATTAAGAAGTATACCTTTTCTAGCATGCCAAGAATGGTAGTTAGTGTAATGCTTGTTCTTATGCCCTACAGCTCCACAGAAGAAACAACTCATGTTTTCTGGATCAACCGGTCTCTTTTGTTGTTTTTTTTTTTTTTTTGAGGTGCCATAACTGTAGCTATCTTATCCTTCTTTCTTTTCTTCCCTTTATCCTTAGAAGTATTAGCCAAGTGAGCACTTTCTGTCTTTTCTTGCTTCAACCTTTATGCTTCTTACACACAATGTGAGATGAGCTCATTAAGAGACCAAGTCTCCTTTTGGCAGCTGTAGCTCACTTGGAACTGACAGAATTGTGTAGGAAAAGATATAAGACAAATGCACTAACAAGTCCTTAGAAAGGTCAAGCTTAAGTGCTATCAATTTTGAAGTAAGATGAGACATATCCGTGATGTATTCCCTGATGTTCCCCTTACCTCTATATCTCATTAAGATAAGGCTTGCCAAAAGTGTAGTTGTTTTAGCCATTTTATTTTTGGCAAATCTCTTCTCAATGTTCTCAAGAAACTCTTTAGTTGTCTTTATCGTTTTCGATATAGTGCCCTTGAATGCTTCTAGAATGGCCTTCTTCATGATCATTATACACATACAATTTGACTTCTCCCACTTATCCATATCCCTCTTTTCATCAGAGGAACTCTTATCTGTAAGAGGTGTAGAAAAAGGAATACTTAACACTAGGTCGAGATCCACGACTCCAAGAACTATAAAGAGGTTCACTTGCCATGATTTGAAGTTGCTACCATTCAACATAGAAATAAAATTGATATTGGCAGTAATGTTTAGGCAAAACTAGTAGCTGAATTAGAGAATAAAACAAACAACCCAAAAACTAACTCACATAAGAATCCAAAATAACAATAACAAATCTAAATAAAGGTAACCCTATTTCAAGATACCAGGCACTCCATTAATATTTAGTTTTTAGACAGAAATATTAACTTGTAAGTGATATCTTGGTGTAGTAATCAAACACTGCAATAAGAATATGTTAAACAATAAATTTTCCTTTGGGCCAATTTATTGTTCGCATAAAAAACGAGATAATCATCACATGTTTATCACCATAGGTATACATGCAATTCTGTCAAATATTGGCCTTCCTTTGGGCCGATTAATATTCACATAAGTTACATAGACACAACCATTTATATTTCAAAACAAATTAATTTTCGCAAGAGATGTCACTTTGGTGATGTCACAACCCGCCTTTTCGGGTTGTGATGAAACTTTTTCTTGCATACTTAGGGGCAAAAATTTAGGAAATTTTTTTTTGAAACTGAAATAAATACTTTACTTTACAATAAATTTGGTAACTCCCAAAATACTTTCTCACACTTATTTTTACATAAACATTCTTACTTTTACAACATTTTCCTGTTCAAACATTTCTTTTCAAGATAACTTATAATATGCAGAGCGAAAACATTTAGTAGCGGACTCCATACCCAATCTACACCCATCATCCGTCCGTCAGCTCATCGTTACAATTTACTCTAACCTTCTTCTCAGAATACCTATAGCATGAAAAACTTAATGAGCTAACGCCCAGTAAGTCCCATAAATCCCACATGGACAATCAATTGAATGCATGATTCAATTATGCTTTCTTATGAACTTTCCTTATCTTCATCATTTCTTATCTTTCATTAGGGCCCAAGTGTTCGTACCATTGCACAATATCATTTAGGTCTATGTAACACCGTGACCATATTTTATCCTTTAAACTCTCCTTACTTCGGGAGACGGTACGATACTTTTCTTAACTTCTAGTGACATATTTACCAATTCATTTAATATGGTTGTCATACCAGGCATGAAATGATAATCACATGTTATCCATGATATATTAGTTCGTATGCATAGCGGAGTACACACAAGTACCTACTTCGTATACATACATGCATTCTTTATTGTATACACCGATACACAATATCTTGTACATAACAATACATACCATGTTATATACTTAGGTATTCTAATCATATACACATAGGCATCGATTTTATACCTCTTAGATACTCATTTCATAAAAATATACAAGTTTGCATTGTAATATACACCCTAATATGCATATTCACGCATTCTACACCTACCATTTCATACTGTAGGTGGGAAGGTACTTACTTGCTTTCAAGCACTGCAAAAATCAACTTTGATCTTCGGTCTCCTAAACTCCTAGGATCCTGTTGGCCAATTATAAAACTATTAGCCAATTTCAATACGTTTTGCCACAAAACATTCATTACTTAATCATTCGAGTTGTATAATTGTACACAACTCTGTAGATACTAATTTCTTATTTCTTTCTAATTCTACCCTATCGTTACTTACGAAGGGCAAAAATCCTTCTAGTTACTTTCCTTTCCTATTTGAGACCCTTTTAGAGCTATTCGGGTTATTCGGGTAAAAATGATGATTTTGCCCTCCGTAGCCCTATTGACCGACCCGAGCTCGATTCTGTTCTTTTAATAAAAATGGCCACACATTAACTTTAAAATCCTAGTGGCTCGAATCCCTTTATTTCACACTTAAGCCCCTTTTTTCATAAAACTTTACGATTTAGTCCCTAAACCAAAAATTGTGACAGTTTTGCCCCCAGGGCTAAAATTTTCTCTTCACATCAAAAATTCCTATTTTTTATAAGAACATTTTTGCTCAATGCAACACACCTTGAATCATTTTGAAAAATGACATTTTTGCAATTTTAACACTTTTCACTTTTAACATATTCTTGAAATTCAAAAACTCACAAACGGTTAAGTTTTTCGACGAACCGTCTACTAAGCTTAGCAGTTTCGTCGAGATCTAAAACTTTCATGTTTTAACTTTTTCCAAAATCTCACTATACAGGGGTGTTTTTGGCCTTTCTTCAAATCTGTCGATAAAAGAAATTTTCTTTCAATGTAGTCCCTAGGACGTTTTTGTCAAAATCCTCTTCAAAATTTCAAATCTACCCCTGTAGAGACCATTCCATGCCTAACTCAGGTCATTCTCATGCTCAAACCTCATTTTTACCAAGTTTAAACTTAAAATTACAAAAATATTATTTTATGCAAAAATTGCCATTTTGCATCATAAATCAAAATTTCACCATCTAAACAGGTTATTCATCACATTCACATGTAATTCCATCAACCATAAGCTCAAGAACTCATATGGACTTGAGAAAATAAAAATCCAAACAAAATTCCTTAAATTTCAAAACTTTGAATACCAAAACTTACCAAAATGACCTCCTTTGGATTTCTAGCCTTGAAATTCCTTTTGATCTACCTTCCAAACTCCCCTTTCATGCAAAAATGCCATGGGTTAATATTCCCCTTTCAACCCATGAAAAACCCCTTGAAAACTCAATAAAAAGTTTAGAATTTCACCTTAAATCTTGTGAAAATCCTTGGATTTGCTTCCAAAATTGTTTTGGAGTTGTTTTTGCAAAGTTTGGGGTTGAGAAAATTTTTTGAAAGCTTCCTTCCATGGCTGCCGAACTTGGGAAAGAAGAAAGGAAGGAAACTTTTGTGATAACCATGCATTAAATGCATTTTAATCCACTTGGTGACTCATGGTAACCCATGAATATACCACTTAGGTGTCAACATGCTATTGGACCACTTTTCATGACATGTGGCCCATTAGCAAACCAAGGAGTGTCCACTTTATTGGGCTAAAAATTTACACAGTATAATTTTTTGTCACGCAGTATTTTTCTTATACTGCCGTGGTCAAATCAGTGTATTTTCTATCCTTAGACTGTATAAAAATATTTAACTTACTTTTTGTTCAATTTTAGAGGCCAATCATAATATTTTTCGTCTCTGCGTTTTCACTTAGTAGTATTCTTATACTACTCTGGCCTTCTTCCTACCCCAGGTTAGGGTTTGGACAACCTCCGTGTCCCATTTACGTTCTAATCATTCGTTCATTTATATCACAATTTTACAATTAATTGTGATATAAAATTCATTTTATAGATACTATTTACAGATTTTTAAGTAATACAACTCATAAAATTTGTATTTTACCATATCCAACATTTCATCACATTTTTCATAAAATATGCAATCAATGCCGTTTATTCGAACTTTATCGTAGTTTTGTACAAAAATTACAACTTTTACAAAAATCACATTTTTTTAAAAAGTAAATTCATTAATTAAACCCAATTAAATATTAGGTTTTATTAATGAAATTTTCTTGGTCATTACAATCTACCCCCCTTAAGAATTTTCGTCCTCGAAAATCAAAACAATTTGGGGTAGCTTTTCCTCATTTCATCCTCTCGTTCCCATGTTGCCTCTTCTACTTGCTGGTTGCGCCATAAGACTTTGACGAGAGGAATCTTCTTGTTCCTTAACTCTTTTTCTTCTCGTGCCCGTATTTGAATTGGTTTCTCTTCATAAGACAGGTTCTCTTGCACATCAATTTCCTCTGGCTGTAGGACATGTGAAGGATCCAATACATACTTCTTTAGCATGGACACATGGAATACGTTGTGTACCGATGCTAGGTTAGAGGGTAAGGCCATCTTATAAGCTACATTGCCTGCCCGTTCTATGATTTCAAATGGTCCAATGTATCTTGGGCCACGCTTTCTTTTCTTTCCAAATCTAATCACGCCTTTCATCGGTGTCACTTTTAAGAAGACCAAATCCCTTACTTGGAATTCCAGGGGTCTTTGTCGTTGATCTGCGTAACTCTTCTGGCGACTAAAGGCAGTTTCCATTCGTTGACAGATTAATTTCACATCCTCCATCGTCCTTTGCACGAAATCTGAAGTCGATAACGTCTTTTCTCCTGTTTCATGCTAGTGCAGTGGCGATCTACACTTCCTTCCGTAAAGAGCTTCATAAGGAGCCATTCCTATGGAAGCTTGATAGCTACTATTGTAAGCAAATTCGATCAACGGAAGCTTTTTGTCCCATCCTCCTTTGAAGTCTAGCACATAGGCTCTTAACATATCCTCTAGAGTTTGAATGGTTCTTTTAGATTGACCATCCGTTTGTGGGTGAACGGCTGTACTAAATGCCAGCTTTGTTCCCATTGCTTAATGAACGTTCCTCCAAAACTTAGAAGTAAACCGACCATCTTGATCAGAAATGATAGATTTTGGGACTCCATGGTATCTAACTATCTAGGCTACATATAATTCAGCTAGTTTTTCCACAGAACTGCTGAGTTTAATGGGTAAAAAGTGAGCTGATTTCGTCAATTGATCAACGATTTCCCATATAGCGTCGTGTCCACCCGTGGTTCTAGGTAGTCCTGTCACCAGAACCATAGTTATCTGGTCCCATTTCCATTCTAGAATTTCAATCTTCTGTAATTCACCTGCTGGTCGTTGATGTTCAGTTTTCACCTTTTGGCACGTAAGACATTTGACAACAAATTGTGCGACATCGTTCTTCATTCCGTGCCACCAATAATGCTCCTTTAGATCTTGGTACATCTTAGTAGCTCCTGGATGAGCCACGTATGGTGCTTCATGAGCTTCTTCTAGTATCTGCTTCTTTAATCCTTCATCATTGGGAATGCAGACTTTGCCCTTATAACGGAGGATACCATCTTTCAAGATGCTAAATTCCGTCTCTCTATTCTCTGGAACTTCATTCCTGACCTTGAGTAGCGACAGATCTGCTTCTTGTTGCTCCTTTAAGTTCTCTAAAATAGCGGGCCAAAAAGACAAATTGGCCAATCCTCCAGTGACTAGCTCTATTCCTGCTTCCAATAAGTCCTTTTGAAGAGGTCTTGGCATTAGCTGCATTATTGCAAGCGAAGACATTGTTCTACAACTAAGGGCATTGGCTACTCGCTTAGCTTTTCCTGGGTGATACAAGATTTCATAGTCATAGTCTTTGACTAATTCTAGCCACCTTCGTTGCCTCATGTTGAGTTCCTTCTACGTGAAGATATACTTTAAACTCTGATGGTCTGTATATATTTTGCACTTAGCTCTATACAGGTAGTGACGTCATATCTTCGACGCAAATACAACTGCCGCTAACTCTAAGTCATGCGTCGGATTATTCCTTTCATGATCCTTCAGTTGTCGAGATACATATGCAATCACCTTTCCATTTTGCATCAATACAGCTCCCAGTCCCATTTTTGATGCATCGCTGTAGATCACAAACTTTCCTAAGTCTAGATCAAGTATTGTCAACATGGTGCACTTGTAAGTCACCTTTTTAACTCTTTGAAACTTTCTTCACACTTCTTAGTCCATTCATACTTTGCTACTTTCCGTGTAAGTGCAGTGAGTGGTGCTACAAGTCGGGAGAATCCTTCTACAAAACGTCGATAGTAGCCTGCTAAACCGAGGAAACTTCTGATTTTCATTACGCTTTTCAGTGTAGGCCACTTATTTACTGCCTCCACTTTGGTGGGATCAACGGATATCCCGTCCTGTGTCACCACATGTCCAAGAAAATAAACCTTCTCTAGCCAAAACTCACACTTTGAGAACTTGGCATACAATTGATGCTTTCTCAACAATTGCAATGCAATCCTTAAGTGCTCCTCGTGTTCCTCTGGTATTCTTGAATATATGAGAATATTATCAATAAAAACGATAACGAACTTATCGAGATATTTCTTAAAGATTCGGTTCATGAGATCCATGAAGGTTGCCGGGACGTTGGTCAGTCCAAATGGCATGACGTAGAACTCGTAATGCCCATAACGTGTTCGGAATGCCGTCTTTGGTACATCTTCTTCTTTAACTCAAAGTTGATGGTATCCCGAGCACAGATCAATCTTTGAGAATACTGATGCTCCTTTCAATTGATCGAACAAATCATCGATTCTTGGGAGTGGATACTTTTTCTTAATCGTGACCTTGTTCAGTTCCCGATAATCAATGCACATTCGTAACGTTCCATCCTTCTTCTTGACAAATAAAACGGGTGCGCCCCATGGGGAATGACTTGGTCGGATGAACCCCTTGTCCAATAATTCCTTTAGTTGCGCCTGAAGTTCCTTGAGTTCCCCTGGAGCCATTCGATATGGCGCTTACGAGATCAGAGCTGTGCCAGGCGTCAATTCGATCTCAAATGAAATCTCCCATTCTAGTGGTAAACCTAGCAGCTCGTCGAGAAACACATCAATGAATTCCTTTACAATGGGGACCTTCTCTGGTCCTAACTGAGCTTCTTGATCTTTCCTTATTAAATTCACCAAATAATCGGTGCATATGTTTTCCAGCATCTTCCTCGCCTTCAACACGAAAATCATCGCCTTAGGAGCTTTGGGAATCTTCCTGGAATACATGAACTTCTCGCTTTCAGAAGGTTGAAACGTAACCTTATAGTGTTGACAATTTATCTTAGCCGTGTATTTTCTCAAGAAATCCATTCCTAGGATAACATCGGAATCTTGTATATCGATTATTATCAAATCAATATACAATTCCCTTCCACAAATGATTATCGGTATGTGACGTAGCCAATAATCAGAACTCAATACCACCCCAGAGGGTAATGCAGTTCTAAAGGTTTGCTCTATTCTATCTCCTCTACTTCCTATCATTTTGCAAACTTAAGTGATGCAAACGAATGTGTTGCTCCAGAATCAAACAAAACATATGCATTAGTGCTGGCAATAGAAAACTGACTTGTCACCACCGATGAGGTTCCCGCATCCTCTTCCTTCTTCATGTAGGCATAAATTCGCCCACTCGGTTCCGGAGCTTCTAAACGCCCTTGACTGACATTGGGGCCTTCAATCTAGGCCTGAACTTGGACCGCATGCGACTGATTTCCTTGAGGCCTTTGCTGAACCTGACTGTTCTCACTTTGAGGATTGGAAAAACAATTTCTAGCATAATGCCCTTCCTTTCCGCAGATATACCACTTATTAGTGCCGGCCTTGCATTCCCCTGCATGTCTTTTCCCACATTGACTACAAAGGGGTTTGTTGTTTCCTCCATCATTACTTCTTTTCTAGAATTGACCCTTTGGATTCCTTGGACTACACATCTTCCATTTCCTTTTATTGCCAACATTATGGTTGCGTCCCACTGGAAAGTTCTGGGAGGGCCCTTTGTTAGAGATGTATGCCCTAAGGAGTAAAAATGTAATGAGTTTTTGAAGACATTTTTATCAATAAAGAATTCATTTATTATTTATATACCAAATCTTGTCCTCTTTACATTCATATTTGTTGAATGTATGATAAGCAAACAATAGTCTGAGACTGTCAGTCTAAACCTTTAAGAATTAGGCATATGATGGACAGATTATGCGGAAGACACAATTCTTAAGGTGACGGTCTAAATCATAAGATCCGCAATCGAGGGAATAAAGTTGGGTGCTTTATTCATGTAAAGATTGTTATGTTGTCTATATCCATATTGGGAGATGGT
>CAMOHE010050085.1:0-43050 GCA_946598075.1 Artocarpus hirsutus
TACAAGATTTATGGAATGTTAAGTTTTTCTTAAACCCAAAGCATATTATTCTTATTCAAAATTCCAAAACCATTCCAAAATAGGCAACATTCATAATAATAAATATATTCTCATGAATTTTATAACAAAATCATCATCAAACCATATCTCTAGCCTTTCTTACAAATAATGAGAAAAACATGTATTAAATATGGAGAAAATATATACTAAAGCCAAGTTTGAATTAAAGAATCTCTATCTCAAAACTCCTTTGAAAAACACCAAAGTTAGGGTTAAAAATCAAGCTTGAATTGACTCCAAAGCGGCTTCAAACATGGCTGGGAATTATAGTTACTTGGCTATAAAGAGAGCTTTAAGAAATTGAAGTGAGAAAGGAGAGAATAAGAAACTAGAGAAGGGAGTGGTGATGGTTGAATAAATAGGCATCAAAATAATTGAGAAGCGGGAGAGAATTAAATGAGCATTAAAAGAAAATATTATCATGTCTCCCATAGAGACTTTTAGCAAATAATGTCAACATAATTGAGGGTGCAAATGGGACAAGTTGTGGAAGAAGATGAAGGAAGCATTAAAAAGGTGGTTAAGAAAATATATCGATGTCTCCTGATAGTTAAGGTGAATTAATTCTATGTCTCCAATGATAAGGATGCTATTTAATTGAGCATTAATGTAGTGGGACAAGGTTGGTAGAAGTGAGTGATAGGTAGGTTTTAAATATTTACTATGGAGACTTAGTAAAAATACTAAAGTGACAATTTATTCATATGATTTTTATAAAAATCATACTCGTTAAAATTGTTTCATCGATTGAATTAATTTTGTAACAAAATTAATTCAAGATAAACATGTTGAATTATCGGGATCAGAAAATTCATGTATATTTATTGGTTGGATAAATTTTGAATTAATTCAAGATAAACTTGTTAAATTATCAAGAATATTTATTTTCCTAAAGATTATCTAGATATGACTGTTTTAATTAGATAACTTTTCTATTAGTTTATTTGAATTAAAACTGAGACTCTATCCCAAGAATCTCATGTGGGAAATAAAAGATTCGCAGGGATCATTTATCGAAAGTTCGATAGGTCGATCTTTAAGTTTGGCCTGCCAATAGAACAAGTTCGACAGGCCGATTTTTCAGTTTGGCCTGTTGACTGAACAATAAGTAGATTATGTGCTTTCACGTAGATTTTATCATATATTGATTTTGATTCTAATTTTTGAGGCCTTATCTGATAAGGACTGACCCCTAGGCCCAACCTCTATAAAAAGACGAGTGAGACTTATTGTTATTTAGATTAGTTGAGAAATTTAGAGTGAGACTCTAAAACTCCCACGGAAGCTGTTGTTCACAAATCACAAACTATAGCTTTAGGTATTTTTCAATTGGTTGGAAGGAGAGTAGCCTAGTAGAAGAGCTATATGAGTATGCCCATACATACACCGGTCGTGGATAGGGAATAGTAAAGAAGGCTAGTTGGTTGAGGTCCTTCTACAACGTCACTTCTCTTCATCGATTGTGGGAGCTTTTTGGGAAATAAGGTTAGTAAGATCTGGTTAATTTATGTATATAGCGTGTCAAACTTGTGTTTTGGAAAATACTCTAGTGTTAAAAAGTTTAAAATTCTACTGTGTACTATTTTTCCAATAATATTCTCTTATAAGCATTATCTTATAATTGAAAACTAGAGCGTTCAACCATTTGGATACATAAGTGTAACCAAATAGTACACTATTTATAAATAGTAAGTATTCCAATAATAAGATAATGGAACATAAAATAAAAATAATCAAAAAGATACAACAGAATTTATTCTTAAGTCGATTATGAATATCTTATAGGGATGTTACACATTATGAAATGTCATGGACTATAAAATTATTGGAGTTTCATAATTTAATTTATATAGTTCAAGAGTGCAGCTCAAAGCTTTTAGTGGAATAGCTTTAGAGTTGATAATTATAAAATATACATATCGGGGATATGTTATTTTATAATTATAGGAACTTGATCTACATATGTCCATCAGATCCCTTTATTAGCTCATAATATTTCCTATAACGATAAGGCATGTTTTTTCCTATAGACTAGTAACTTATGTTATTTATTAGATTACTAAAATTCGATAAATTGGATTTAATAATTCATGTTGGTTTATTGGATAAAATTAATTCAAGATAAACATTTTGAATTATTTAAAATAGATTTTATTTATATAGAATTATCTATATGACAATTTTAATTAAATAACTTTTCTATTGAGTTATTTGAATTAAAATTGAGGCTCTATAAAGGATATCGGGTCAAATAAGATACGATTTATCTAATTGCTTCAAATCGGGTGAATCAGATAAGTCTGAAAAATTCAAAAACGTCTCTGTTAACTTGGCCACAATGCCACGATTGACCACACCGTTGCAACACAGTCAACCGCACCCCGTTTTTTAGCAAAATGTGTTTCACACATTTTCAGCATGGACTTTGAGTCTAATTTGAATTTTAAGGCCAAATCTGCTAAGGACTTCCTCAATCTATCCACTATATAAAGGGAACTATTTTCCATGTTTCTTAGATTACTTGAGAAGTTTAGAGAGAGTATTTTAGAGATAGAAACTTTGAAACTCCCACAGAGCTATTGTTTAACAACTCAAACCTTATCTCTTGGTTTTCTTAAGTGGTTGGAAGGAGAGGTCACTTGAGAAAAAACTGAATGACATACGACCACCAACATTCCAATCGTGGAAAGAGAATAGCAAGAAAGACTAGTTTGTTAAGGCTCTTTTGGTAGATTTTTTTAGTTGCAGTTTCTATAGTTTTCTAGTCTATTAAAGAGGTATGAAAGGTCTTTTATTAATATATATATACATAGCATGTCTAACTTGTTTTGGAAAAACATTTTAGTTAAAAAATTTTAAAATTCTGCAGCATTCACGTTTTCTAACAGTTCCAACCAAAATTGTTGTAGCATTTTTTCTTACAAAATTTGAACCAAATGTTTTGTTGGAACTATATTTTATAGCTCTAACGGCATTCCCAAGTGCCATAATAAGCAATTGTGATCGAGGTTACAATTAGGGCTGGGTTTCATGGCTGGTGTCCATGTTAGGGCCAGGATCTGGATCTAGGACCTAGGCCAGGGTCAAATTTCAAGACTAGGGCCGAGGTCAGGGTTGAGATACAAGACTAAGGCCAAGGTTGGTGTTGGGTTCCAAGGCTAAGATTAGGCTCTAAGACCATGGTCAAGATCAAGGACTAGGGTTGGGTTTTGGAATCAAAGTTAGGGTATACTTTTGGACTAGGGTCGGGCCAGGGTTAGGTTTTGGGATAGGGGCTGTGGCATAGCTCAAGTTCTAGGACCGAGGTGGGGCCCTAAGACTGGGATTAGGTTTTGGGGTCAGTCTCCAAAGTCAGTGTCGAGGTTAGGACAATGATTAGGATAGAGGTCAGGCTTGGGGTCAGTTTTTGAGACCAAGACTGGGGTCAAGATTTTAGACAAAAGGTCAGGTTAGAGTTTGGTTTCAGGTTCTAGGGCAAGAGTTACGTTTCGAGACCAAGGCCAAAGTCAAGGTCGAGTTCCCAAACTCGGTCCCAAAACTTGACTCTAAATACACCCTTGGTCTTCGAACCTGACCCCCAATCTTGGATCCTAACCCTAGCCTTGAAACCAGACTTTGAACTTGCCCCAATTCCAAAACCCAACCCTGACCTCGATCCTGGCCTTGAAACCTAATCTCGGCCCTGGAACTTGATCCCCAACCTCGACACTGGCCTCGATCCCAAAAGCCAACCCCTACCCTAGTCTTGGATCCCAACCTTGATCTTGGCCCTGGTCCTAAAACCCAACCCAGCCCCAAAACCTGAAACCCTGGTCTTGAAATACTACCTAACCCTGGCCTTTATCATAAAACTTAACCTCGACAGTGACTACAACCTCAGTCACAATTCCCAATCTAACCTAGGTCTCGAATCCAACACTGACCTGAATCCCGACCCCAGTCCTAGATCCCAGGTCTGGTCTCGAATCCTGACCCTGACTTTGGTGTCTAAACTCAACCTTGGTCCTGAAGCCCGACCATGACCGAACCCCAACCCCAACCTTGATCCTAGTTCCAAATCCCAACATCGGCCTTAGTCCCCGATCTCGATCTGAATCCCAATCCTAGATCCCAACATTGGCCCTAACTCCTAAACCTAGTGCTAGTCCTGAAAGTTGGTCCCCAATCTCGACCCTCGCCTAGATCTCGACCTCGATATCGAGACTGACTCCAACCTTGATATGACGTGTCCGACTAGATATCCTAACCCTGACGGTTGGTCCAGTTCACTGGTCCAAACTTGATAGTTGTTCTTCGAACCCGATCCCAATGGCGTGTCTAGCTCATCGACCCAATGACAATCGCAAGTCTGATTCGCCAGCTTAACCTTGGCGGTGATTCAAGCTCACAGACACAACCCAAACGACGAGTCTGATTCGCTGTCTCGATTTTGATGACAAGTCTGACATAATACAAACACAATCCTAATGATGAGTCATTTTCAACCTCAATAGTAAGTTTGGTCCGCTAGTGATACACCACCGATGATTTCGACCCGCCAACTGAACTCCAATAATCTATTCAACTTGTCGTCTTGACCTTGATAGTGTGTCCAACTCATTGGCTAAACCTTGATGACAAGTCCATTCCACTAACCCGATCCCAGTTGTAATATTGTTTCGACCTTGACGGTGAATCCGCTTCGTCGGTCGAATCTCATCGGCAAGTCCAACTCGACCCCAACAATGTGTCTCGCTCATTATTCTAACCTCCACAGTGGGTTCATTTTATCGGCTTGAAACAGTATGTCTCGCTTGCTATTCAGACCTCCACGGTTAGTTCAGTTTGTCGACCCTAATAACAATCTCGACTTATTGATATTTGTCGACCTTAGTAAATCTTTAGTTGATTACAGCCTAAGTGTTTTGGTTAAAAAATTTAGAAACAAGAAATTTTTGCTTTCTTAATTTAAAAAAAATGATAACCATTAAAAAAACAAAAAACAAAAATGACACTAGCAAACATATTTTTCAAAAAAGTTTTCACTTTTTTGGTTAAAAAAATAAAAAAAAATTAAATAAATGATACCAAACGAACCCATAATTAGAAGATCAAGTAGCTCTAGAGCTACCAAAAAAAAAAACTACAAAGCTATTAACAACAACGTTATTTACCTTTTTATATCATGTATTTTAGGTTTATTCAAATAATATATCTTTGATTTTTTATCTCATCGAATTTATATACTTATATTAGATTTAATACATAATTTATACCTTTGTTTAATCAATCTTCAATTTTGACCTAAAAATTATCCAAAATACCCTCAAATTAAAAAAGATAACTTTTAAAACTTAAAAAAAAAAAACCTTTATACTAAGGTTTTTGCCTTAAAAAATATACAAAATACCTTCTAAAATAAGTATTTTGTGTGTTTTTATTGTTGGTTTTTTTTTAGTTTTTCAAAGTTAAAGTTTTTTATTTGTTATTTAAGGATAATTTGGTTATTTTAAAGATTAAAATTATCTACTATTTAAGATAAAGTATAGATTTATTTATTAAATTTAATCTTAATATATATATTTGATGAGATCGAGTTAACTTAAAACAAAGGCACAGAAAGATAAATATATATCTTGACAACAACTAAATATCGCAATGGAGGTGGGCCATAACGTGAGAGAGATAAGGGAAAAAGACGAATAGAATGTGACCGCCCACTGTATTTTGTTTGCCAGCAATCTGTTCGTGTTGTCATTTGAGACAAAACGACGGCGTGTGCTTAACATGAATTGTGTTCTGTTTCGTTTCTTCCTCTGAAAAGTAGGGTGCGGTTGGGAAATAATTTGGGAGAGAGAGAGATATTATTTATCAGAATTCAAAAGTAGCCAAGACTCACCAAAGCGAAAAAGAAAAAGAAAAAGAAAAAGAAAAAGAAATGCAAACATCAAAAGGTTTCCCGTTCAACACTTTCAAAATTACGAATGCTGGTAGTAGTTGTTTTGTAATTCCCACGAGCAACTGTAAGACCCTCTTCCTCGGCTTTGGAAATGGAAATGAAGTCAAAACATTACTCTTTTTCACCAAGACCACTTCTTTTTCATCAAATGGTTCCAAGGAGAGAAAAAGAAGATTAAGATTTACAACGACTACTGCTGCCACAAGAATTCGTGCTTCTCTGCTGGAGTCGCCAGTTTTATGGGCTGGTCGTCTTTGTATCTTTTATGCTCTCTTGAAGTCTGGCCTTGCTGGATCTCTCTCTAACCCTCTTCTTTCAGGTTTTTTTTTTTTCTTTTCTTTTATACTTGAATTAAAAAAATAAAGATGATTTTGTTTCTGGGTTTTACTTATTTGATGAAATTGTTTCAGATTTGGAAAGAAATGGTGGGAGTGGTGATGGGCTTGGGGGTGAATCTGGTGATATGGGCTTTTCCAAGTGGCTAAATAGCATTCAAGCCAAACCAGGTTTCTTTCTTTGTTTCTGGGTTTTCTTCTTTCTCAACTCCGCTAACTACTTTATGATTCATAACTCAAAACTATTCACTCCGCCGACTATCCATCACTTTTAGATGAACTGGTAAACTAACATGGCATTGATTCTAAAGTTTGAAAACTCACCCCAAACACCTATAAATTTATTCCTCTCCAAAATTGCTTATTTAATATATGCTTCGGCACTCTATTTGATTACTTTGTAGGGTGTTTGGTTTTAATTTTGGTTGAAAACAGAGCTTTGCTCTGTGCCAACCAAAAGTTTTGCTGCCAAACACCACATCACATGTTAGGAAATTTTCTGCACATTAGACACCAATAATAGGGATTCATTATTGAATATGTTATTTTACTTGGTTGGTGCATGAACAAGGTGAGGATTGGTCCGAGGATTTGCCAATTTTGAATTCCTTTTTTCTTTATTTTTTTTTTTTCTTTCTTTTTTCCAATTTGCACATTCTCAATTGAAGGATGCAATGCAACTCTTTTTTCCCCATAATGATGTAAGTTGTCAAGTCTTGATTTGTTTAATCACCAGTGAAAGAAGCAGCTGATAGAAGGAAATTAGTAAGCAAATGGCATCCCACAACCAAAGGAACACTCAAAAGGAACTACAGGGTGCCATCTAAATCTGAAGGAAGGCGACTTCTCAAAGCCATTGCATCCTTGTTGTCCGATGACGATCACTTTGTGGACGCCACTTCCCACAAGGTTGTGCAGACTTTTTTTTTTTTTTGTTTTTTTGCAAAATTGTTTGCATTCTTTTAATCGTATCCGTTGTCCCATTTTCTCTTTAGTTCTCGTCATCTTCTCGGTTAAGAGATGCGGCGTAATCGTATTCTTTTAACCGTATCCGTTGTCCCATTTTCTCTGTAGGGTTGTCAAATTAGAAGGGAAAGCGCTCACGGAGAAAGCGTGTGTTGTAACAATGTGAGGGCCTTGTTTGATGAGCTTCCAACTCCACACCTAATTGTCGAAATCACTCCTTTTCCAGCAGGGCCTCTCACAGAAAAGGATTACACCAAAGCAGAGAAATTAGAGAGGGTGCTAAGAACTGGTCCCTCCGTCTAATCCAATTCTGAAAATGCATGTTTCGCACTTGTAGCCTTCTGTGTATGCCTCACTTGTACATAATGACATCAATGGCATGCATGATGACATACATTTGTCGGATTTCAGTTTCTGTCTTGAGACGTTTATCAAGATGCTGATATTGGAAAACAACTTGAAATTGGCAGAGTAAGAAGCAAACCAAAAGGGTAAATTAACAGTCACTTTGTCTTTTGATTTTTTATTTTTTTGAATCAACGTGGAAATCTAAGCAAATTTGCAAGTGGAAAATACAACAGGAAAATGCATTCACACAGGTACTGGTATGAAAATTTAAAATATTATATATGAGGTCACATCTTTAAACAACGGCGCTTCTAAAAAGCAGGTCAAGGAGTGAAAGAACGTCTTTAACCAAGTAAAAAGAACTTGCTAATAGAACACTCATTTTTTACGGAAATACAAACCCCTTTATTAATATATATATATATATATATATATATATATATACATACATATATATATATCATCGCGGAAGAGTAACTGTGTATAGCTAATTCCCAAGTCCCAAAAAGTAGAGAAAATAATAGAGAATAAAGAGATATTCTGGAGTTTTTGTTCATAGCATTGGCTCTTGAGTTGAGCTTTACCAATTTTGTGAGAGAGAATAACAATGTTGGGTTGGGATAAATGTTTTATATATGGCTAAATACATTGCAACATAATGTACTTTGATCTTTTACTAATTTCAATTTAGGCTTCATCCCTCTTAGTGCTAACTAATTATTTAAAATCGTCATAATGAGACCCTTAATTGTTTTCTGGTTGTAAGGTTTCTGCTTCTGTTATGTCAAAGGGGTATACGTGAAAGAAGTCATATTTCGTGAGGCCTACTAAGGTCTAGCCTCTTCCCAAATACGACTGATGACAAAGGGCAACACAAACTCCTTAAAAGGAAAAAAAAAATTAAAAAAAAAGTTAACAACAGAGCAAATTGTTCAAAATTTAATGGAATTATGGATATGAGTGATTGTAAAATTGCAAGCTCTTTTATTATCCACAAAAATTGATTCACTTTTTATTGAGAAAAAAAAGAGGCAAATAAATAGATTCATCATTCCATTTCAATTGACAAGAACACGAGAAACAACCAGTCGCCTCGTCACATTGACAATAGGATAATACGTCACTTCGATTATATTATTCAAGGTACTGCAAATTAATATAACTTCTTTCAGGAAAGACCTGATTTCCCCTTCAACAAGCCCCTCTAATACAATACTACAGATTGTTTTCTACGTTTCTTCACCTTCTTGGAATCCCTCCCTGCTGCTGCTGGTGGGCCATAGAAGTAGGCGAGAACGGATCATAAAGTTGCTGCTCTCCAGGAGTAGAAGCTGATCTACCAGAAGCAAAGGAGAGATTGTTGTTGACCTGATGATTTTGAGCAAGCAGTGTTTCCGACCACATCCTCTGAACTGGATAGTTCTGAAGCGGAACATGACTATTTCCTGGCCTAGATGGCAGAGCGCTGGGAAAAACAGGCATTTGGGGAGTTGGGCTGAAGCTTCTTGGCCCCACTTGCAAGATTTGATTCCTTGGTTCTATGCTACTTGCATTTAGAAATGTTGGGAGAACAGGACCTTGAATGCCTGCTTGCTTTCTGGCAAAGGGAACAATAGACGTATGAGGTTGAGGTTGTCCCACGTTGTTGCTGACCTGTGGCCTCGGAAACAAAGATAACTGGAGCTGAGGCTGTGGGATGAATTAGCAGGTGGAGTATTCCGTGTCCCAAATTGATTGCTTGTCCATGGAGCTGCATGAGAGGCTAGATTCTGTGGTCGGTGAGGTTGGAAAGTGAAGTTACCAGTACTTGGAGCTGTCAGCAAAGGTGGTTTAACAGAAGCAAAATTCGCTACACTTCCAGAAACAGAACTTGAAATTCCAAGTGGAGTCGGTCCAGAGCCTAATGCAGGCGCAGACACTGCTGTTGGGCTTATAGAAACTGACAACGAAGGAGGAAGCCCCATTTGAGGCTGCAGAACAGACGGAAAAACTGGGGATGCAGGAGGGGGGTTCATAGGTGAAACTGGAACGGCTGTTGATGCATTTGAAGGTGGAACTACAGGACAAAGCCCATTGGTAGGAACCATTCTCGGAGCTATCTGTGTCATACTAAAGCTTGCAGAAACTGGTGTATTCACAGGAAGTGACCCTGGTGGAAGACTAGAAACAGGTTGAGGTACTAAAGGCATTGAAGGCCCTGTGATGCCTGTAGGCAGCAGTTGAATTACAGTAGATGAAACATTATCAGCTTGAGCCGAGGGAAGGTGGGGAGCTATAGCAGAAGGATTTCGAGTTGTCTGAGCCATGTATGGATGCTGGGATAACTGTGCTTGTGGCTGCGGTCTTGGGGAAACAAGAGAGGGGTTCTGGGGAAGTGCGTTGAACCCAACAACTGGAAGTGGTGGAGGGCCAAACAGAGAAGACATGTTTGAAGGTCTAAATGGTGGCATCAACATATGGGCAGGATTGTTGAGAGGCAGAGCAGAAGAGTTTGGAAGAGGAATAAAGCCAGAAGGTGGTTGCAATGCAGTGTTAGGTGGGCCCGGAGGAAACCATTGACCGGGATATTGAAACTGTCCTTGTGGACGAGTGACTGGAGGTCCGGGCAATGATTGCATCACAGAGTTATGACCTAAGTCAGAAATGGCAACATCCTGAACAAAATCCCCAGAAGCTGAATTAGAGGTTGCGGAAGCAGCAGCCAGATTTCCCTGAATAAAACAATGATAATAAGTAGGACAGAAAAATTATATAGCTAAAAAAATATTTGAAAAAGCTTCATAGCATAGCCGAGCAATGTGAATCAAAAAGATTTTGTAATTTCTCAAGCAATTAGACTCACTGATACTGAGGTGATTAGCAGCTCAATGACAGAAACTGCAGCATCCACTTTCTCAAATGTATCAGCTGATATATGAACGTACAAGTCTTCATAAGAACCGTGGAATTCATTCCCATTAGATGGCTTTATTTCAACCTGAAGAAAGAATGGAAGAAATTGTTAGTTTACCAATTCTGCCCAAAAGCTTAAGCTATTAGAAGGTGGACCAACAATAGTTTTATATCCTAACAGAAATTTTACAGCATTACACTTTTGAATACAAATAATAAGAAGACAATCTTGAGGACAAGAAACAAATATATGTTAAAGAAGATAAAACAGGAGCGAGAATCATGAGATGATGAACTATGTATTTAATACTTCATGTAACTGATTTCCATATTGATTGAATCAATACCTTCAGTCCACCCTCTACTTTGATTCCGTAGACTTTAATCATAGCTCCGGTTTCCTGATTTTCCATATGAACAAGAGTGACAAGCATATTCTATGAGTATAACCTCATGGAAATAATGCATTTTTTTTAACATAAATTTTCCTGTTTGTCTACTCACGTCACGCTTACCTTTTCTAGTCGCTTTTGATTATCACCTCCCGGTCCGAAAACTAGTCCAACAAAATTATATCCAGGATATCGTTTGACCTGAAAAGGCATAAAACAAAAAATGGAAACATCAGAAGATAATGATACTCCAATTTCCACACAACTTAAATTAGGTGACTTGATACTCTAATGTTTCAAAGTTACATCTGCATCCAATTTTACCATGGATGACGAATGATTTGAAGAAAAGGAAGAAAACCATACATAACATACAGAGATTTACAGTAGACTAGCAAGAATTAAAATATCTCAGGGTATATTGCTCCGATAATCCCCAACCTTTTACAAAATTGAGCATTTAGTTCCTAACCTTTGATTTTAGTTGCTAAGGGACCAATTTAATTGACAAATGTTAAAAAGGTAATGTGATGCGCAAGTAACCTCTTAAAAAAGGGCATTTTAGTAAAAGACTAACATTTTCTTAAAGAATTAAAATAAAAACTTAAAACTAACGAGATAAAACTAAACAATATTGATTAAAATTGCTTAAAAAAAAATATTGATTAAAATCAGCCAAAAAAAATTATAAAAAAAAAACAAAAACAAAACATGATTTCCCTAGTTCTCTCTCTTTCCTCTCTCTCTCTCTCTCTCTATGCACAGCCATCTGTACATGCTCAAAACCCCAACCTCAAGAACCACTATCGCCGCCGAGGAGGCCTATGGAGGGCTGCCGATGACCCAACCTTGTAACCCAAAACAGCAAGGAGCTCATCCATCCCGACATCGTCTTCCTCCCACATCTTCGACGCCTTTAAGCAGGCCGACTCCACAGGAAGATATCCACTGGTGCTGAAGCCGACGGCATCCATGGAAGGATCCAAGCAAGGATTGAAATGATGATGTTCCCTTTTCACAATTCTTCTTCTTCCGATCTTTTTCTTTTTTCCATGATTTTGTTTGAGATTAGGATTTTCAAATTCAGAAATCAAAGAAATGGAGGGGTCTGAAGAAAAAGACTGGTGCAGATAACAGTGATTCCGGCCGAGGCGTCAGTAACGACGAGAGGTATAATATCCTTTTAAATTTTATTTTATTTTTTTAAGATTTTCTTTAAGTACCTCTTTCATTCATCAATCCCTTGCACTAGAAGTAATGCACAAGCGTTGATTTGCATTTTTGTTCTTCCCAAAAGAGTGAAAGAAAGTAAAGCAGGCTGTGTGTTTGTTTTATTTTTTTTTAAATTTTTAATAAATTTTGGGTTTAATTTTTATTTATTTTTTAATGTATCAATTATTTTTGAAGGGTAATTTAGTAATTTTAATTAAAAAATGATGTCCAATAATTTTTAACTGTCAAACTTAACGGTTTAACCGTTAAAATGGTCTCTCAGCAGCTAAAAAGAAAGGTTGGGGTCAATTCGATTAAAAAAAAATTAGAGACTAAAATAACACTTTCGTGAAAAGATGAGGACTAACGTAGCAATATACCCAATTTGTCACCTTACAAGCTTAGCAACATTGACACAACAAAAGCAGAAATTAACTGACCTTTACAAATTATAACAAAAAGCCTTATTCATACTAAATAATCCTAGTCTTGATACTAAATTGATAAATGTTCTCAACTGAATGATAACATAAATCTAATGTAAAAGTCCTAACCTGAAAAGGGCAAACAAAATATAGACAACCAAAATAAAAATATGAATCCTCATAAAACACACAAACTACAATTTTACCAATTTCTCCTACATCAAAGATACACATCATATATTCAGATTAATACATCCATTTTGGCATTTCCAGACAAAACGGGATAACTTTTCAATCCAGTACAGGCTCACATATGACAATTTTAAAAGAACTTGATTGTATCCTATGGACCAAATATTTTTCTGTTTCAGATACCTAAGTTCTTGGTTAAGCTTACAAGCATCACACATAGTTAGACCTGTGAACTAATATCCAACCGGAGATTAGTTTAAAAGGTGTCAATTCCTCGTTTTCAAACATAATGCAATTAACAAGCAAAAATCGTTTTATTTAATATTCTTGTCCCTTATACTGATTTTCAGACAAAACAATGTGTTTCTCGCATTATTTTGTTATTCCACTGAAACTTGCTACCTCAGCCTATTAACATTTAATATTCAACCTTCAAGCATGTGTGTGTGTGTGTGTGTGTGTGTGTGCGCGTGTGTGTGTGTGCGCGCGTGTGTGTGTATTTTTTACCTTCACCTAATAGCATAATTTCCTTCCAAAAACTGCTATCTTTGATTCAAATTCAGATTAATTTACAAAATTTGAACCAATTGATAATCATAAAGTCAACATTTTAAAAAAGAGGGAGAGTAGTGTTTGGTCCTCCCAAATCATTGAAACGGCCAAATAAACAACGAACCAATCCCTGATGTCCATTTTGTCCACTTATCATTTGTCATGATGAATTTTCAATGCCGAATTTCTAGCAGAGCATAGTTCAGTTTTGACTAATTTTTCAAAATGTTATATCATATGTAACTTGATTCATAAAAGATACTATAATGTTACTACAGCTACTGAGTGCAGATTATAATTCAACTATATGTTTGTTCTATTATGTCCGCTCTCTCATAAACATAAACAGTACACGCTGATACCATATTTTGCAAGATTTATGTACTTTCCATCAGCCAGATAAGCAAAATTATAATTTCTCTCTCATTAGAGTAGATAGAGCTTCATTCACGAAAACTTATACTTACAGGTATGGAGACTCTGGCCTCTTTCAGCAACGGTTTATAATCAGATGGGACCCTGTAACTTGGATTGAGTTTCAGTATTTCACCTGGAAATCATCAACAAAAACCTTAATTTCAGCTTAGAGAACACAAGTACACGGAATGAGTGAATCATGAATATACCTATCACTTCCCGCTTTTCAAGTTCCAATTCTTCAACCTTCTATATCCAAAAAAGTTACTATCAGTTCCAAACTTCAGAAAACCAAAAAAAAAAAAAAAAAAGTGGATTGTCAACTATAATCCTACCTCATTATCAATTGGGTGTTCCAATAATTCATGATCTGGACTTTGAGAAACTGATGCTGGCTCAACATTGTCCCCAATCACCGAGATTCTAGATTTGAGTTGTTGTGTAATTTGATCCACCCGAGTCTGGAAAAATTTGTGCCACCACACAGGCAGTAATATCACTTAGTGGCACCTGGAATGGGAAGCTTCTATTTGAACCATACACACATAAGAATAAGGGAAGGGGCATTTCAATCTAATTATAATTTTGGATTAATTACAAAAAATTCTGTTTGAATTATAACCTTTGTAATACTTTGCTCCCCGAACTTTAAAACATAACATCTATTCCTCCTGAAGTATGAAACGTTACCAAAAAAGGTCCTTACAAATGATTAAAAAGTAAAGGGTATTTTGGTAATTCTGGTTATAAAAATAACCATAAAAATTAAAAGTATAATAAAAATAGTCTTTATTGATGATAAAAAAACAAAACAAAAAAAGTAATTAAAACTATTATACCATTGAAATCCTTCTTTTTTGATATACCAAAATTTTCTTTAAAATTTTATTTTTTTCACACCCAAAAAGCATTTTAAAATTTTAAAAGTTATAAATATTAGTGAAATGAAAAGGAATATAATATAAATATATTCAATAGAACTAAAAATATAACACAAAATTTTCAAAGAGAAAAAAACTGATAGTATTAATAAAATTTCTTTCATAATTTTGAAGTTTTTATTGGTATTTATATCTTTTAAAATTTTAAAATACTTTTTGAGTGTCAAAAAAGTTAATAAAATTTTAAAGAAAATTTCAATATATAAAAAAAAGAGGGATCCAGATAATAATATATTTTTAATTGATTTTTTTAATCATTAATAAAGACTACTTTTATTATAGTTTATTTATTTATTTATTTATTGTTTTTATAACTAGATTACCAAAACACCTCTAATTTCAAAATTATTTGTCAATTTACTATTAAAATTCTAATAGAATGATCATTTTTGTTGATAGTTCATACTTTAGGGGAAACAGATGTTAAGATTTGAAGTTTAGAGGGGGCAAAGTATTACAAAGGCTATAGTTCATGGGGAATTTTTGTCATTAATCCTATAATTTTCTATCTTAGGAGAGTAAGAATTATTAACATTATGGAAGCCTAAAACATGGAACAAGGAGCAAAATATAATCCTTACAAGGGATTTTATTTGGAATACTATGTCAATGTTTCTTCACAGAGCATAACTTGCACAACATTGCCAACATACCTGATAAGCTAAGGCTCTTCCTCTCTTAACAGTAGCGACCTGTGTCAGATCAGGGCCCCATTTTGTTTTCCTTGGATCCTGTTTAGTACTTTCATCATTAAGCGCACCATTGGCTCCGACCTTTTTCCCACCTCGGAATATGGGCACCAGTGAACCAGACAACTTGTTTTTTGGAATTACAAATCCTGACTTCGCGGCAAACATAGGAGCCTTTTGGCCGCTACCTGATGTTGTCGAGGAGATAGTCGTTCCCGACATCTTACTACTGCACTAATGATCAACTGCAGATGTTGTTCAACCTTTGAACTAATCCTATAATTTCATTTGCCTTTGGAAAAGGATGACAAATGCATTAAATATAGTAATCAATGGTAATGATATTAATGCTGAGAGAAGCGTTTAGACTAGTGGAAAAGGCCACAACAAACAATCAAAGAAATCAACAACTAGCTTAGAAAGAAATTGAATATAAACAACAAGTGAACAACTCATTTAGACTTAAGGAAAAGTAATTTTTGAATATATTTCACTAAAAACAAAACCATACAAAGTTGTTTGCATATATTTCTTGCAACTCAGAATCTTGACTCACAAAATTAGAACATCTTTCTTGACAATGATAAATTGAAATATTTCACCATTGAAGGTGAAGATATTATTTATGTAACATTTGATAAATGTAAAACGGGGCCCAACCATAATTATACCAAACTACGATCTCCATAACTTTTTTTTTTTTTTTCCTTTCAAATTGTTTTTCAAGTACAAAATGCATTGCTGACTAAAAGAAAAAGTACAAAAATTGTTTAATCTTTAGAAACTTCCATGCAATAGTTCTAATCACATAAAAAAAAAAGTTCCATTTTATTCTATTTTATTTTATTTTGTTCACAAACTTCTACTAACAAAACCAGATTACAGATACAGCGCTCAATACGAGAAAAAATTAATAAACAAATAAATTTTCGCATTGAGCGAAGATTACAAACAAAACCAATTCGTAATTCTTTTATAAAAAAAAATCCTTGTAAGTAGCCCATTAAAAATCGTTTCTACATAATCCAGAATAACTAGTTTCCCTCATTTTTCAGACAGTTTTCCCGGCAACCAAACAAAAAGGGTTTTCCTTTATTACGGTGAAAAAACAAACCTAAAGAAATACACAAAAAGAATGAGAGAGAAAGAGAAAGAGAGAAACCTGAGGGAGGAGAAGAGATAAGGGTTCTTCATTTTGAGCTCCTTGTACTTTGACATGGCAGAGAGAGAGAGAGAGAGAGAGGAACAAACAAACTCAACCCTGAAATCTGATGAAACACAAATACACACAGGCTTGGCTGAGTGAATGTGGAATATTCGGACCCGACGACAAGCCCAATCATTTAAAACTCGGCCCGTTTCCATTATTTCAATTTTCACCCAAACTCTATTTACAAGAAGCGTCTGTTTTTAAACCAAAACAGAATAGGGTAATGTTTTTAAAATAAGTAGAAATAATTTTATTTTTAAAAAATAAAATTTTTTTAAGAATTATGTTAAAAGTATTTTAAAAATTTTTGTCTCAAAAATGATGCAAAAATATTTTCAAAAATTTTCAAAACAATACTAAACAAGCCATTTAATCCTAAAATTATTTGCGTTTATATAATATTACCGTATTATCTTATTTTTAAATTGCAGTGATATAGATTGTCTATTATATCCCAGTGTTTAATTTTGGGAGCCTTCTTATAAAAAAAATGCATTTTTTAATGTAGATTGTCCATTATGCCCCAATATTTAATTCTAGGTGCCCTCTTATAAAAAAAAAATAAGTTTTGTTTTATTTCCTTAGTTGGAGTGAAATTGTTTACAAGTTGACTACATGCATTTTTTTAATATAAAAAATATGTGAATTTGCATAGATCATTTATTTCTTCAGTAAATTATTCATCAGGGTGTTTTTTTACCATAAATACTCTCGTTTATTCACATTGTAACTCAATAATTTATGCTAATAACAATCCCTTTTTTTCTCTCTTTTATTTACGTTAAAAATATGATCATAATCATAGCTTCATTTCATTAATGAAACACGTTGATAGGTTGGCAAACACTTTTTATTTTTTGTTTTAATTATAGTTTAATTTTAATAATAAAAAGTATTGATAGGTTCTTAATTATTTTTCATTATTTATTATAATTATAATTTCACTTTAAAAATAAAAAATATTGGTAGGTACTTGAACTTTTTATTATTTTATTGTAATTATAGTTTATTTCAATGATTAAAATATTAGCATGTACTAAAAAAATAATTTCATTTCATTTTTGAATTAATTGTTCCTTTCTTCTTTTTTTTTTTTTTTCTTTTTTACTCTATTCAAGGCAATTTGTCCATTATTATGCAGCATCCATTTTTGTCCTTATTTAGATAATGATCCTTTTTTTAAGTAATAATAAAGCATTTTTTACTTTTTAAAAAAGTAAAAATCTCTAATTAATTGCTTATTTCCTTTTTTTCCCCTTTCTAACTCTAATCAGTGCAATTATTTATTTATTATGAAATATCATTTTTTTCAATAGGTACATGTTGGAAAATAGTATGTGGTAAAATTTTAAAAATTTTAAATCAAAGTATTTTCCAAAACACAAGTTTGACATGCTAAATATATAAATTAATGATAAATCTTACTAACCTTTTTTTGTGAATCGAGAAGCAACAACAATCTGTAAAGAGAATAACGTTCTAAAAAAGTCTTAACCAACTAGTCTTCTTTGTTATTTTATATCCATAATCGGAGTGCAAATGGTCGCATTTCGTACAGCTTTTCCTTCGATAACCTTCCTTCCAACCACTTGAGAAGACCTAAAGCTAAGGTTCTTGAATGATCTAAATAACTAGAGTTTCAGAGTTTCTCTTACTAGAGTACTCACTCTATGCTTCTTAAATGATCTAAATAACTAAGAAAACTTACCTCCTATTTATAGTGGTCAAATTTAGGATTAAACCTTGTCAAATTAGGCCTTAAAACTCAAGTCTAGATCAACTTCTGATGAAAAACATGTCAAAAATGCATATGCTAACTATCGCATGTTCGGCATGCCAATATGGGAGACAGGTCTATCGAACTTACTCTGTCGGCCTGCTGACCGTGCGATAACCTAGAATCCTTAGAATATCTTATTTTCACCTGGGAATCTTAGATGGAAGCTCAGTTTTAATTCAAATAATCCAATAAAGAAGTTATCTGATTAAAATAGCCATATACAGATAATCTCATAGTAAATAAAATCTTATCTAAATAATTCAACATATTCATCTTGAATTAATTCATAAAATTAATTCAACCGATAAACTAACATTAATTATTAAATCCAATATTATCTAATTTCAGCCAATTTATTAATTTAATATAAGTCATCAATATGTAGAAAAAGCATGCCATATCGTTACAGGATCAATATAAGCTAGCAAAGGGGACCCAATGGACATATATAGTTCAAATTCCTATAATTATAAAATACAATATCTTAGATACATATTTTATAATTATTAACTCTTATGCTACTCCATTAAAAGCTTAGAGTTGCATTCTCGAACTATATAAAATTACAAAGCTCCAATAAGCTAACCGTCCATGACATATCATAGTGTGTCATATCCCCATAAAATATTTATAATCGACTTAAGGATAAATTTTATTTTACCTTCTTGATTATTTTTATCTTACATTCCATTATCACACCACTAGAATATGTACTATCTATAGATAGTATACTATTCGATTACAACTATGTATCTAAATGATTGAGCACTCCAGTCTTCCAATTACAAAATAATGCATGTAACGGAATATCATTAACTCTATAAAAAGAGCTATGGATTCCATATCTATGAATAATGAGTCTACGTGAATCAAGAATCATGTCTCTAACATACTGGTATGCATACCATCATTAAGTCAAGATATCACCCTTTAGTACATCAAAAGACATGACTCAAGAATACGAGCCCATCAGTCATTTCAGGATTAAGACATAACATATATGATTGTCTAAGGTGAATTGATTTGAACAAACAGAATTATTAACCAAATCAATTCATCTTTCTGCCTGGATCCAATACATCATCACCTATGACAATGTACCAATGTTTATACTTGTAGAGTCCTACTTCGATGACCAAGACAAGCCATCTTCTGTTAGGGATACAGACAACATAACAATCTTAGCATGAACAAAGTGTTCAACTTTATTCCCTCGATTGCGAATCTTATGATTTAGACCATCACCTTTAAGATTCATGTCTTTCACATAATCTATCTATCATACGCATTATTCTTAAAGATTTGGACTGACAGTCTTAGACTTTTATTTACTTATTATACATTCAGTAGAAATGAGTATAAAGAGGACAACATTTGGTATCTAAATAATAAACAATCTCTTTATCAGACTTTGGTTTACTTATCATACATTCAACAAATATGAATGTAAAGAGGGCAATATTTGGTATATGAACAATAAATAAACTCTTTATTAATAAAATGTCTTCCAAAACATATTTACAACATTTTACTCCTTAGGGTGTCAAGTCTAACAATCTCTCATTTGCACTAAGTGAGTAAATGTGACATATCTCGCATCCTCATAGCCTCCACATGCCTCTCGAAACCCCTCGCAGTTAGTGTCTTTATGAATGGATCAATTAAATTGTCCTCAGATGCGATTTTGCATACAACAACATGGCCACCCTCAACAAAGTCCTTTATCACATGATATTTTCGATGAACATGTTTACTCTTTTTGTGAAATTTTGATTCCTTAGCATTAGCTATCATTGTATTGTTATCACAATACAGCGATACTGCTTTATCTGCACCAGAAACTACCTTAAGATCCCCAATGAACTTGCGAAGCCACACTACTTTTTTCGAAGCACCACTAGCTACCACATACTTGGCCTCCATTATTGAATCCGAAGTGCAATCTCTGCCACATACTCGGCCTTCATTATTGAATCCAAAGTGCAATCTTGCTTAACACTTCTCCAAAATAATGGCACTACCGCCCAAAGTAAACACAAAACTAGAAGTCGATCTTCTTGGATCTGGACAGAATCAAAAATCTGAATTAGTGCATCCTAGATGTGTTAGATCCTTACCTAATGCACAAGCATATACCCACGAGTCCTTCTCAAGTACTTAAAAATATGCTTGATCGCAACCCAGTGGTTCGGTCTTGAATTTGACTGAAATAGACTTATTATCCCAACCACATAACAAATGTCTAGTCGTGTGTAAAACATCGTATATATGAGACTATCTACTACTGAAACATAAGACACCTTTTTTATGTATTCTCTTTCTTCATTAAACTTTGAAGAGTCTTTCTTAAAAAGAGTAATTCTAGACCTAGATGGTTGCCTATCTTTCTTAGAATTCTATAACGCATACTTCTCAAGAATTTTATCTATGCATGCTACTTGGGATAAAGCTATCATTTTGTACTTCCTATCTTGAAAGATTGGGATACCCAAAATAGAATTAGCTTCACCGAAGTCCTTCATGTTAAACTACTTCATCAACCATAATTTGATCGATGACAATACCCCAACGTTATTGCCAGCAGAATGTCATCTATATAAAGCAATAGAAAAACCACCTTCCCATCCTTAATGTGTCTGCAAACACATGGTTCGTCCATGTTTTGTTCGAACCCATAAATCTTGATCACCTAATCAAATCTTATGCTCCAAGAATGGGAAGCTTGCTTAAGTCCATATAATAACTTTAGCAGCTTACAAACCTTGCCCTCTTGATCCTTAGCTTTGAACCCATCTGGTTATATCGTATATATGGACTCATCAAGATAGCCATTCAGAAAGGTTGTTTGGACATCTATTTGCCAAATCTCGTAGTCGAAAGCAACAGTTATGGACAAGATAATGTAGATGGACTTAAGCATGGCCACAGACAAAAAGGTTTCCTCGTAATCAATTCCTTTCTTTTGCATGTATCCCTTAGCTACCAGTCTAGCATTATAGGTTTCGACTTTCTTATCCGCTTCTCTCTTTCTCTTATAGATCCACTTATACCCTATGGGTTTTACCCCTTTGGGAAGATCCAAAAGTTCCTAAACTTGATTAGTCTCCATATACTCCATTTCAGCCTTCATAGCTTCTATCTAGAGCTTTGAATCAACATCCTTCATAGCCTTAGTGCAAGTGTAATGATCCCTGACATGTTCAACCAGTTCAGCCAAGTAGGCTTCACCATTGAACATATACTTTTTGAGTTGATGCCCGATCCTCCCACTACGCCAAAACTCCTTAGGTTGTTGTTCGATTGGTTTTTCTACATTGATTGGATTGGTTTCAACCAGAACCTCCAGAGTGATACTCCTCAACTATCACTTTACTATGAGGCTTAAAGTTGTTCATATAACTTTCCTCCAAGAATGTTGCATTCATTGAAACCATGGCCTTATTTTCTTTTGGGTTATGGAAATAATTCCTTTTAGTCCCTTTTGGATATCTTATAAACACGCAAACTTTTGAATGTGCTTCCAACTTGTTCACTTCCTTGTATAGGACATGAGCCGGACATCCTCATATACGAATATTATTTAAGGATGTCTTCTTACCAGTCCATAACTCATGAGGGGTTTTAAAAATCGATTTTGATGGCATTCAAAAGATAACATGCGATTTGTAGTACATATCCCCAAAAGGATAAAGGCAATATCGAATAACTCATCATGGACCTAACCATGTCCAACAAAGTCCTATTTTTTCTCTTAGCTATGCCATTCTTCTACGAGGTGCCCAATGCAGTCAAATGGGATAAAATCTCATTTTCTAATAAGTGTCCTAAGAGCTCATCAGAGAAGTATTCTCCATCTCGATCAGATCAAAGTGCCTTTATGGGTTTACCTAATTGCTTTTCTGTTTTAGCCTGAAACTCCTTGAACTTGTCAAAAGTTTCGCTTTTACGATGCATTAGGTACACATACCCATATTTTGAGTAATCATTAATAAAAGTGACAAAGTACTCATACCCTCCACATGCCCTAATGTTCATAGGACCACAAACATTACGATTCACAAGTTATAGAACCTCTTCGGGCCTATTGCCTTTAGACCCGAACAGTTTTTTGGTCATTTGGCCTTTCAAACAAGATTCACATTATTATAGATTCTACGTCTAAGTGACTTAAAGGTCTATGCTTTATCAACCTTTGAATCCTATTTAGGCTAATATGACCTAATTACAAATGCCAAAGATAAGTCTTATTAGAGTGAGAAGTTTTAAATCTTTTAGAGTTATTATTAACCTCAGTGTTTAACAATGAGTTCATCTTAGGATTGATAAAATATAAATTGTTTTACATCCATCCATCATAGATAAAAGGTTTGTTTTTACAAATCACCGCTTTATTATTAAAAGATACTAAATAAGAGTCTTTAATTAAACAAACTACAGATATTAAATTCCTTTTAAGTTTAGGAACATAAAAACAATTTTTCAAAATTAAAATCCTATAATTATCAAAGTAAAGATGGGAAGTCTCCCACTGCTTTAGCCAACACCAAGAATCCATCGCCCATTCGTAATGTGAAGTGTTCATGCAACAGACTTCTCATTTCCATAAATTCCTACAAAAAAATACGAACATGATTAGTTGCTTTAGAATCTATGACCCAATGTCACATGGTTCCTCAATTAAACAAGTTTCAATAACTAGAAGTTCACACTTGTCTCCTTGAGAAAGGAAGTCCTTGCCATTCTTCTTTATATGCCTAAATCTCCCACAGAAAAGCACTTGAGCTTTTTTGGGTTCTTTTTTTTCTTCTTCTTATCCTTGCCTTTCACAGGGATAGAAGACTTCCCGTTCTTAGCCTTATGCTTCTTTCCATTTCTTGGGCTAGGATTGGAACTAGATATAGCCACCAAATTGGCCTCACCACCAACATGAGTTTTCCAAATCAATTTTTTAAACACATGTGACTGCTTCATTAGCTCTGTCGAGATCACATCTTGTCTATTGCTCAAATTATATGAAGCTCTAAATAGGATGAACTCCTTAGATAGAGTCTCAAAGACCATAGTCATATGTGACTTAGCATCAATGTCAGATCCATGGGTTTGAGCCTCAGCGATGTAACCCATGACTAACATTATATGCTCCTTCACAGAAGTCCCCAGTCTTTGTTTGTAGTTTAAAAGTTTCTGAGGAGCCTCTTGCTGTTTCGTTAGGGCTTGGGCTCCAAACATGTCTTCCAGATTATCCAAGATCTATTTAGCAGTCTTATAATCCTCATGTTGAGCCTGCGACACATTATTCATGCTAGTTATAACGTAACTGTAGACCTTATTATTAGCATCTTTTCAGTGATCATACGCTTGGATTTGCTCATTAGTAGTATCCCTGTAGGTTCGTTAGGACACGGTGTTGCCAACACAAACTTTAGTTTCTCAAAGGAAAAGACGATATTCAGGTTTCTTTTTCAATCATTGTAATTCTCACTGGTTAACATGTTCTTATCGAGTATCGATGATAAAGCATTTTTAGACATTTTTTAATCTACAATAAAGATTCATATACCAAATATAAGCAAACATTCCACAACAGTTTAGTAAGATAACACAAACAAGTAAAATACAATTGTGTTTATGCATCAAAACCTTGAAAAAATCACAACCTGACAATAATAATTCCTAACTAAAAATCCAACAAGGCGCCTAGGGGAGAGTTACTAAATTCAATTAGGAACACGAGTCCTCTCCAATTAATACATGCCATCCAAGACTGGTCTGATCTAGCATATATTAATAATCGTTTTCTTTGGCCATTAATTTCATTAATAGAGCTCCTAGGATTCAACTATTTTATCCATGATTTATAATCACCATTTAGGGGTGTACAACTATAAATCATGCTAAAATAAATTATCCCTTTAGAGATCCAAAGATGAAATCCCTACCTTGGGATTGGAACCACCTTGTGCTACCTATGGACTAATGATGTAGGCTGTAGGTTCTTTCTTTGAAAACCTTCTCCATTCAATATTTTAAAAGTCAAGGTTTTATGTTAAAATGCACGAATAATTTTTAATGAGAGGCACTCCCTATTCTACATGACATGTTATCGACAAACATGGTAAATCATATTATAATGCAGACAAGCAAAGCAACATGCAAAGCCACAATCAAAATAATAAACAGACGTAATATCATGGTTCCATCCTAGAGAAAAGAAAATAAAAATTACAAAAGATCAATCGAAACATATTATTCATTTTTCATCGTGTGTCTTCTTGTTGTATCCTTCTTCATGTGGCATTCATCTTCTATTCTTTATTCTTTTATTTATTTTTCTAGTCATCATAAAATTTCATATTTTTCAGAATTGTCTCAAAAACAAAATCAAAAACCGCATCAAAAAACACTCCTTTTTTGAAAACTATTCTTCACCGTTGCTGGTCCGTCGATCTTTTAGATCAGCCTACCGATCTAAAACCACTGGCCTATCGACTCGAAAAGTTCAGCCTACCAACCAAATTGAACCAATGTTTTTTCTAGAAATAATGTAGAAAGCAGTTTTTTAATTTTTTTTTCAACAATTCAAAAACATAAAAATTTATAAACACAGACAAACAATAGAAATCATCTCCATCTTCTAGATCTACCTTTAATTCAAATAATTATTTTAATACAAATTTTACAAATTAAAATTAAAATAATAATCCTTAACGGTGATGATAGACCACCATTTAATTGCATGAAAAACTTAGATACAAATTCTAATCTCTAAGAAACTATAACGACAAAAATTAATTAATTGATAAATAATAAAATATAAATTTAATCAACCATAATTAATGAATAAACATTCACCATAAAATCTCATAACATTTAATTATATAGAAACTCTAGAATGCCAACTCTCTAAAAAAATTAAATTCAAGCATGGGAGAGAACAAGATCACATAATTCATTATATAACATGATCACAAACTCATAAAATCAACATAAAAACCAGGCTCTGATGCCAATTGATGGAAAACAATACGTAGCGAAATTTTAAAAATTTTAAATCAAAGTATTTTTTAAAACACAAGTTTCACATACTAAATACATAAATTAATAACAAATCTTACTAACCTCTTTGTGAACTAAGAAGCAGCAGCAATCTATGAAGAGAAGAACATTCCAAAAGAGCCTTAACTAACTGGCCTTCTTTGCTATTCTCTGTCTAGAAACAAAGTGCGGATAGGTCGCATGTCGTATAGCTTTTCCTTCGATGACTCTCGTTCCAACCACTTGAGAAGACCTAGAGCTAAGGTTCTTGATGTTGAACAATAACTCTCGGGAAGTTTTAGAGTTTTTCTCACTAAAATACTCACTCTGTGCTTCTTAAATGATCAGAATAACTAAGAAAACTCACCCACTATTTATAGTGGTCGAATTTTGGGTTAAACCTTATCAGATTAGGCCTCAAAATTCGAGTCTGGATCAACTTTTGATAAAAATATGTCAAAAATGCATATACTGATTCTCGTATGTTCGGCATGCCAATTTGGGAGATCAGCCTACTAAACTTATCCCACTGACCTACCGAAGTTTCCCACCAGCCTACCGACCGTGCAATTATGTGGAATCCTTAGAATATCTTATTTTCACCAGGGAATCTTAGATAAAGCCTCAGTTTTAATTCAAAGAACCCAATGAAGAATTTATTTGATTAGAACAATCATATACAGATAATCCCATAGTAAATAAAATATTATCTAAATAATTCAACATGTTTATCTTGAATTAATTCACAAAATTAATTCAACCAATAAACTGGCATGAATTATTAAATCTAGTATTATCGAATTTCAACCAATCTAATAATTTAACATAAGTCACCACAATGTAGAAAAAACACGATGTATCGTTACAGAATCATTATGAGCTAGCAAAATAGACCTGATGGACATATACAATTCAAACTCCTATAATTATAAAATATAATATCCTGATACATATTTTATAATTATCAACTCTAACGCTATTCCACTAAAAACTTAGAGTTGCACTTTCAAACTACATAAAATTACGAAGCTCCAATAAGCTAACCGTTTATGATATATCATAATGTGTCACATCCTTATAGGATATTCATAATTCGCTTAAGGATAAATTCTATTTTACCTTCTCGATTATTTTTATCTTATATTCTATTATCACATTATTAGAATACTTACTATCCATAGATAGTATACCATTAGGTTACACCTATGTATCCAAATGGTTGAGCGCTCTAGTCTTTCAATTATAAGATAATGTATATAAGAGAATATCTTTAACTCTACAAAAAAGAGCTATAGATTCCATATCTATGAATAATGAGTCTATGTGAATCAAGAGTCATGTTTCCAATGTACCAATATGCATACCATCATTAAGTTAGGATGTTACCCTTTGGTATATCAAAAGACATAAGTCAAAAACATGATTCCATTAATTATTTCAGGATTAAGACACAATACATATGATTTTGTAAAGTGAATTAATTTGAACAAATAGAATTATTAACCAAATCAATTCATCTTTTTATCCTGATCTAAAACATCGTCACCTATGATAATATACCAATATTTTTACTTGCGGATCCTACTCTGAAGACCAAGACAAGCCAACTCCCATTAAGGATGTAGGCAACATAACAATCTTAGCATGAATAAAGCATCCAACCTTATTCCCTCGATTGCGGATCTTATAATTTAGACCACTACTTTTAAGATTCATGTCTTCCGCATAATCTATCCATCATATGCACGATTATTAGAGGTTTAGACCAATAATCTCATACTTTTGTTTGTTTATCATACATGCAAAAGAAATGAACATAAAGAGGACAACATTTGGTATATGAATAATACATAATCTCTTTATTGATAAGCAGGTCAACGACTGCTTACTCGCTACCATCCCGCTCAACTGGTGCAAGATTCTCCTCGTTCCCTGCCTCGTCCTCGCCTACCTCTGGGTCCACGATCAATGACCAATCCATGACAGTAGTCTCAGGATGCTTCTCTAGTAGGTGTTCTTGTAAGTCCTTCATCTCAAGGTAGTATTGATCAGCGAACTTGTCGAATTGCTTTAATTCTTCAACCACCTAGATCAGTCTCCCCGATAGCTTCTCCTGTAAGAATCGGTCATATTCTTCTTTTCTACCTGGGTCTTTTCTTATTCCACGAAGAGATTAGCCTGGGCCTATTGAGCCTTCTTGTGAGCCTTTTGAGCCTCCTCCAAAGCCCGACGTACATTAACTTTTAGGTTGGCCTTGGCTCGAGCAAGCTCGATGATGCTCTCCTCGAGCTTCTTCTTTGCCTCTTTCCTCTCCTCGATGGCCTTATTAGCGTTCTCCCACTCAATGTTTACCTGGTGCTCGACCCTAAGGTCAATGACCTTTAGGGTCACACTGGCCTACAAGATGATGGAGTTAGTGGAAGAAAAGAAACAAAGTCATGAAAGCTCGGACTCCTAAACTAAACTCACTTGGATGATGTGCCGATAGGCCATGTTGTAGCAATCCGGGTAGGATTGGTTCCAAACAGAGAGAAAGTAGTCCTTGTCTGGCACGGCCTCCCTAAGGTATTCAACCATATGGGGGCGCATTGGGCGGCACCTTCATGGAGGCTCGATTGGAGGAGGAATGATTGCAGGAGGTGGCAGAGGAGTTGCATCACCTTGACTTATCGAGGCTCCGTGCCTCGTTGGCAGTGGAGGCGGGATGCTTTGAAGGATGACTACTGGGGGCTGCTCGGCCTTCTCGGCCCTCTTCCTCTTCAACTCGATAGTCCTCTTCCCCTTACTTCAACGACGGATGTCCTCCATCTGCCTGTGCCTCTCCTGCCTGGAAAGCACTCTAGACGACATGTCTACAAAACAAGGAAAAAGAAAAGAAGTGAAATTAAGGTCAACAACAACTAAATAAAATCCTTGGGTCAAACCTCCGATCCAAAGCTAGCCTCATAGGTAGAGCAATTGATTATGTCCCCAAGCTCTTCATCGGTTATAGGCGGCCTTAAACCAAGGGAACCATCAGAAAAGTCCTCAGAACTGGACTATGATGACTCCCCCACTGGCTGCCTAGTTCGGTAAATGCTTGTCCCCAAAATGTCGACGATGCTTCATCCTACAACTATCACTTGCTCGGTTGAACAAGCAAGTAGAACGTCATCTCGGTAGGGGTTGGTTGAGCTGGACCCTCTAAACTAGCCATACTTGGCTAGACTGGTCTTCCGCAACAAAAGTGCCTGGTGCCAAATAGCCTTAGGCTTGGCATGCAGATCCTCAATGGTTGCAAGGAGTCTTCTCAAGGCCCACAGCCTCCTTAATCATATATGCCCCTACTCAAACCTACTAGGCACGATTTGATTAATGGGCACTAAATCACCAGCATGGGACAACCAGTTCCCCCCGATGTAGAACCACTCGAACTTCCGTAGCTTATCTGAGTCGGGGTTGCCAAGGATGAAGTTTTTTTTAAACCCGGTGAAATAGTACCACCCAATTTGCTGAGGAAGCCTCGTCATCTAGAAGGCCTGCTCGAAAGCCTCCCATAGCATTTCAGTTGCGAAGAAGTACTTCCACAAAATGTACATGCTGATCATTGACCTGTAGTAGTTTGGATTGAGTTAAGTAGGGCACATGTTTATGTCATTCAGCACCCAACATAGGAAGAAGTGAAATAGGAGATAGAGCCTTGCTCAACAAAACTTTGTGTACAGTGTGATGTATCCCTTCGGCAGATTCACAAGGTAATCTTCATCTCTAGGTAGGGCTAAGACGAGATCGTTGGGAATCTAATACTTCCAATGTAGAGCTTTAAGCCGGCCCAGCGTCATTCCCAATGTATATGCCACCACAGACGTTTGGCCAAGCCAGTGTACCCTGAAAGCCACCATACCTCGAACCCTGGTCGCAATAGCAAGCTTTCTTCTTCTTCCTTATCCTTAGCTTCATATCCTTGGACTTGTTGCCTCTCTTTGGCAGTGGCTGCATCGATGGTCACTTCTCCCATTATAGGAGTTTACGCTATGGCTCCCTGACCAGAAGAGCTTGGCACATTGGTGATAGACATTAGATGGGCATGCTTTTGAGCAATGATCTGAGATGTGCCCACGGCGGTGGCCCCAATATAGAGTTCATGTCCCCTGCACAGCCTTATAGGACCTTATCCTCAAGCATGTCTAAAAATTCTCTCTCAGGGACCTTTTTTGCCCTAAGCTAAGGTTCACAGCCAACAAAGTTGCTTCTTCTAACTTAGTTGCCATTTTCATAATGTCTACCTCCTCGAATGATGCCTGGTTGGTCTCGATACTATCATCTAACCAAGAAATGGTCACCGAATCGTTCTGAGAATTACTTAAATCACTCATAATCATTTTCATGTTTAGAAATTACCTACTTGGGATAGGCTGTTCGGGTCAAATGGAAGAAACTCCTCAGAATTGCTAGTTTCTTGCTCTGCAGCTAGTCTTAGAAGGTTAGAATTTCAAGCGCAAAGTGACCTAAAAAGGCAAGAATCGACTCATATTTATAGCCAAAACTTGGGCACAAAATCCAAAGAGGCACAATGATTATACTTGTCAGGGAAACAATCAATTACATGTTGACACGTGTCCCTCTAAGCTTGGCCACCTGTCCCCTCAAATTCTATTGCCCCAAGGGCAAAACCGAAGACCGATTTCAGCCAGTCACCTCCTCCAGCATAGTGCACCTGATTGAGCATCGACCAGGTACACTAGGGGGCTACAATTGGACGTGGGCTTGGCGTAATTCCTAAGGATCACCCCTGAGGTTGTTCAACTGCCGTGCTCAAGAAACGATTGTTGCAGGCCGATCCAAAGCTTCATCATTTTTCTCCGAGGTGCCTCATGCACCCTCATCGATTGCCACACAAAGCCTAAATCCTTAGGATGAATAGAGTGCTCAGGTCAAATTGAAAGAGCCTATACCCAGACAATAATTCACCACTGAAGGTCGACACATGGCCTTATTCCAACCATCAGATGGAGAACAAACCTCCCGTAGGCATTATGACACTTGTCACTTGCACCTGACACGTCTTGATGGAATGCGCTGGTTATGGATCAAACCCACCTAATACTCAGTTCAAGTGGTAGCTTATAAACTAAGCGCATTTACTGCATCTCGAGGTAAGATGCTCTTTTCCACCTAACTTTGCTTCCGAACTCGACAAAACAGGTACTTAACTTGAGCGTCAGAGAGCGTTTCACAAGCATCACATCAGTGCCTCTTTGATCTTCGAGGTGTCTTTCTTCTTATGCAGGTCTACCTCGAGAGGCCGAGACGAGTAAGAAAAGCTATCCGACCATCGTACACAGCTGCACATGGTGTTGTTCTCTAGCAATTTAAGGCGAAGCATCCACGGTGGGGTTATAATCCTATAAGGATGAAAAGGATTCTTCTTGACATAAATATGTCTATGTTGCATGGAAAAGCATGCCTAATAGGGTGTTTGGATAAGTAGTTAAAAACAATAGGTTTAAACTATAAACAATATAAAGCTCTCACATGCTACAGTTCTAAAACCTAAACTGATGGTTTAAACTACTCTTTCAAATACCTTATAAGTATTCTAGACATTATATCCATCAGGTGCCATCCCAACATAGAGAGATTATGGGCCCATTTGGCATTGCTTTTACAGGCTGCCTTTAGCTTTTGTAATCTTTTGTAGCAGTTTAGGATGTTTGGTTAAACTTGCTTTTATAAAGTTGTTTTTTGGAAACTGCTGCTCAACAAGAACAGTTAAAAAGCAGGTTATGGGTTGCTTTTTTACAACAACTTCTGCTGTCATAATTTAAAATTACGAAATTAAACTTAAGAATAAAACATAATTCTTAATCTATCTAGTTTTTTTTCATAACAAATTAAAATCACATCAATAAAGAAGTTCAAAATTAACTTATAAGATAACTTTTCTAATGTTGTTATACTTATTTTAAAGTGATTTTTTATGTAGACATATAATTTAATTCATTTAATAAAAGTAATCTATTTTTCTAAAATTATATTAAATAATTAAAATAAAATTATATTTTTTTAGTATTTAATGTCCAAATATTACATATGTTAGTCTTAAATTTAAAACAAAAAAATAAAACTATAAGCATGCTTAGTAAAGTATGTCTATTTTTATCATTATACATCTCAACAGCAATTTTATACATAGTTTACTAAAACCTACAATTCTGCTTGAGGTGTTCACAATAACTTTAAAAATAACTTACCAAACGCCTATCTACTTCTAGCCCATAGCATAACATATCAATGCTAGACTCGCCCTATATTAGATGAATTGCTCTCAGTTTTTGGAGACTAAAAATTGCCAAATAAAATTCCATTAATTTATCCCAAAGAATTTCACTTATTAGAAATATTTCACCCATAATAAAGATAAATAGAAAATCATCTGCTTATCAAATATACCCACATGATCAAGGCCTTGTTCTTTTTTCAATTTCTCAAATAATGGAAGATAATATTGACTCTTCGTTAGAGACGTATAAACGATGTATATGTTGATTATTGCTAATTCTTGCAATCCCATAAGTATTAAATGGCAAACGTTTCCACAAGTCAAGTTACTTTAAATGATTGTACTTTCAGATGATTTTATTTCTTACATGCTTGGTTGGTAGGCAACATGTTATCAATTAACTCATGTTTTCTTTCAAAGTTCAAGTAGCTCATATTATGGCTAAGGCATAAAGCTAATAAAGGAAAAAAGAAGATAAATCTAGATTGAAATTGAGGAATGCAATCCTACTAAAATAGAGGAAACACATTCCAAAGAAATGGCTTTTCCTTATGCTTTAGCCAACTATACATCAAGCTGGCTCTTTTTTCTTTTCATTTCATTTCTTTCCTTCCATCCAAATGTGATCTGCTTAGGACTAATTTGATAGGCCTAGATGAGTAACCTAGTCCATGGGGTCTAGAGTGTGAGATGAATGCGGAATTGAATCGAACACTTGAAAGGGATCTAAGTGGTAGATCAGATGTCTTGGGTGTGTAAACCTAAGCTAGAGAGCTAGGCTGGTCAGGGAAATCAAAGGCAAGTCTAGTTGCTAGGCTCGATTCAATATGACAAAAAGTCGATATTAAACTAAAGGCCCACAAAATGATGGTTACTAAGCCATGTTCTTAAGAGCATAAACAGTCATTTCTATATATTTAAGCCCAAACTTTTGTGATTAATATCTTTAAATAAGTTTTTAAGTCTAGTTGCTAGCCTCGATTCGTTATGACAGAATTAGCCAAGTATTAAACTTAAGGCCCACGAAATGACAGTTACTAAGCCACATTCTTAAGAGCATAAATGGTCATTGTTATATATTTAAACCCAAACTTATTGTGATTAATATTGTTAATTAAGTTTTGATTAAAATAAGAAATTTTAAATTAACTTTGTTTTGAATATAAATTTAGATTAATGTTTATATCTAAAAAACCTTTTATGCTCTCAATTAATGACCCATATGAAAATAATATGTCAATTTTAATCAAAAACTTAAAATGGCTATCAATGGAGGTGATTTGCTACAATAAGTAGAAACTAATGTACAAACACGAACATTGAATGAAAATGCAATCAAACATTTCCTTTTATCATTTTTCTTTCAACAAATCTTTCTCTTTTACTTAACTTTTGGGTACCCTTGAAGTGTGATACATAACTGTTAATGATAGGTCGTAGTTTTTGGTACCTATTCATTGTAACTGAGATTCGGTCACATTAATCATGCAAAATTAGTCATCTTTATCCTCGGGACTGAAACTCATCCAACCATACTTTAACGTCCAAACTTATCTTTTTTTTTCTCTCTCTCTCACTAAAAGTAATTTTAGGCTAAATATACTTATGAATTTAACAAGATAGTTATGGAAAAATACTTAAATAATTTTACCTATTAATTACTAATTTTTTTCAAACATTATATACCAAAATGTATCTTCCGCAATAGGTTTAAAATAAATGACACATATATATTTAAATAGTTTGATGTATGTATGCATTAAAAACCGCATTTGTGAGTGATAGGACAACTTTTCAAGATTAAAAGTTCAAGGACAACAGTGCCAAATACCTAATTTTTATGCCATATATTTAATTAACCAATATTCCAATCTGCATGTACGTAGAATACAATTAAGAAATTTAATTTAGGACACACGACTAAGAAATTTAATTTTGTGGAAGCTCCAACGCTACTACACATCAATAATCATTTCATCATTTAATTTTTAGGTAAGAAGATCCATCATATATGTGTGACCACATCATCGGTAGCCATCTTTCTAAAATCTAAAATATTAGCTAAAAAGGAACTGTAATTTGAAAAAAAAAAAACATCGTGATTCCTCTGTCTATGCTACTAAGAGTTTCTTGCCTACAAAAACCATGGCCAATTCTGATGATGCTTCTAGTTCTAATCTTGCAGTCCCAATTTCAGTTCCAAACACTTCCTCTCTCAAAAAATCTACCCCCACTAAATTAGATTACTTATATGAGGTTTCTTGTGTTCAAGATGAAAATAAAATTACTTCAGAATCACTTCCCCTGATCAATCCTTACCATGCATTCATCAAATCCAGTTCCTTTATTAGATCCATAAAGTCTCTTATTAAACATTCTCCAAAAGCCCCAAAGAATATGTTCAAGTTTCTAAGTTTAGCCAGTGCCAACTGCCAACAACCTCTCAAGTTTAGTTCGTAGCTCTTTAGATCCCACCAGAACTTCCTCCCTAGTGGATAGCCTAAGGTTACACCCATATCCATTTTAGAGCAATACAGCTAGCCTTCACTTACCATGCCCAAAAAGGGCTTCTTATCAATGCTAGGATGGGCCTCATAAACACTCGAATAAGGAAATACCAACAAGCTAATATAGCCTCCATTGAAACAACACTCAATGCTGGAATCGCCATTGTCACATTGTTCCCAAACTTCAACATGTCATTGAAGGATGATAGACTCTCAAACGCCCTGAAGGTTGAAATCCAGATCATTGGAGTAGATCAAGACCCACAATCTATTGGGTCAACCTTCCATTATCAAATGGCCTATAGGCTACAAGGTCATGCTCTCGACTTGGCCTACCAACATCACCAGACGCTTTGATGATCTCAGTGGATTCTAACGAGGTCCCATCTTACACCTACATTCCAAAGCAGATCCCTACAAAAGAATTAAAGAAGCTTTTGCCTAGCACATGGATTACAAACTATGAAAAACTCCAGCAACCCCAGGCTACTATCCAAGCGACAAAACCCTATTACAAGACCTTAGGAGATGGATCTGTGATGATGACATTTGATAGGAAGGAAACAAAACTGCCTTGTTTTCTAACGCAATACATGATGAATCCCATTACTCTAATAAATGCAAACATTCTGTCATTTGACTCACAAGGAAAATCAATTTATGCCTTTAAGTCCTGTATAGGACATTGTTGGTGGGACGCTTATACCTGTTAAGACTGCTCAAAGGATGATGACAAGCACCAAAAGCCAGTCCACAAGAAGAAGAGCAGTACTAGAAGAAAGCCCAAGCAACATCTAATTGCTAACCACAGCAACGTTGGGCTTTTTGGCCAACTATCTAGGAAATTTGACTACATAGTCAAATATTCTCCACCAGAATACTATGGTAAAGAACCTCTTATGCTTCTCAACCTTACTAGATGGCATACAAAGGAAGAACCAGATGAAGATCGAGATCAAGCAGAAGAATTCTCAACTTCTATGGCAAGCCAGCACCTTTCTCAGATTTGTATGATGACCACTGAAGATTGTGAAAAGGATTTTCCTCCTCTTCAAAACTATACAAAAACAGAAGAAAAAGGCATAGTATCACATCAACCTATGATCCTAATCCTATAGTTAGAGAAGCTAATGAAACTATAAAAAAAGGTCTCTCCAACAGAAAAAGTCTTAAACTGGCAAACAAAGAATGCAATTGCCTAAAACAAAGTTCTTACAAGGATAGACCAATAGACAACCAAGACAAAAGGAACAGTCTAAAAGTCACATGAGCGCATAATTGACAAGCTCTTAAGAAAAATCCAAGAAACCCATGAAGAATTGATGGCTATTATCAAGGCAAACACAGTACCAATGCAAGTCTTTTTAGCTAAAGAAGAAGAAATGAAGAGCCTCAAGGCCCAATTTGCCTCCTTGAAAGCACAACTTCAACAACAACAACAGTGGTCTAGGAATGACGATACTACGCCATGGAAATCCTCCACCATGACAAAGGCTCCATAACCCTTGATGGCCTCAAATCCTTTCCCAGCTGAAAGCTCTCTTCTTCGTCTTCAAAAAATCTTAGAAGAAAAAATAGTTGATGGTAACCTTAAAAAGAAAGAATGAGAAACACATGGCAACCAAATCTCCACCAAAAGAACAGTTGATGGTCCAAAAAAAAATTATAGATGCTACAAATCCTCTAACACAGATAATACAAGATCACTACCTCAAAAACTTGCCACGTATCTAGTTAAGTAAAGAAGCTGCCTAGTCAGAAGAAGACGTCTCTTCAGAGTCAACAGAATAGACTGAATCTACAAATTCAGAACAAGAAGCCTCTTTTGATGAGGAAGCTCTAGTTCATTTTATGGCTCAAGAGATAGAAGCTCATGAGGATACTTCCCATACAAAACCAATTGTGGAGGATGAAGATATTAATACAGCCTCAACCACAGCCCTAGGACCAGAGCAACAAAGGTCGGGAGAATCTTTTAAGTTTCATGTCTTCACACTTGATGACCTTACCCTATCAAGATAGCTCGAAAGATTTCAAGAGTTTAAAGCTTAGATTTTGCTTCAAGCACAAAAGCCAAAGATGCAAACTAAAAATATCCTCTTCAGTTTTGTATCTAGATTCACCAGGATGCTACAAGACTAGTGGAATAGCTTGGGAGAATATAGGCAATTACAATTCCTCCAAATAGAGTCAGCAGAAGTGGCCCTGAATCATGTCTACTTAGAATTCTATGGCCGGGATGCACAAGTCATGGAACGATTATGAGCAAAATTTTTCAAAATGAAATGATGTTCAATGAACAAAAAGGATCTTGAAAAGCATTTCAAGAGAATGACATAGAGATTCTATCAAATCGAAGGCATTGATGATCCAAACCTCAAGTAGGCTTTCCTCCCCTCAATTCCAGATCCACTGGGAGAAGAAACATTTAGACTCCTTATGACTACAGGGAAAGACCTCAAAAATACAACGTTGGGAGAACTCTTCCAACTAGTTCTTCAAGCTCTAGAAGATCTACTCTTAGAATAAATTCTTACAAGAATATATAAATCAGTCAAACCAATTGGGGAAGGTATACAATCGGAAGGATCTTCTCATCAAATGTCCTTCCGACTCAACTTGCTCCTGTGAAATGAAGTCTCACAAAAACAAAAAGTTAGCACTTACAACCTTCAAGCTCAGACGAAGATTAAGAAAGAAGAGCCCTATGAAATTTCTACAGAAAAGGAAGAAATTTGGGAAGAAATCTTATAAGTGCTACATATGTGGCAAGAAGGGACACTTCACTAAACAATGCCCAAAGGGCAAAACAACCAAGTTAATCTCCCATATTGAAGATGTCACTGGAATCTCACTCTCTAACAATGACCTAGAGTCTATCTTCTCAATAGACAATGAGATTAATCCTGAGTCTTTTCATGCTCTTGAACAATATAATGGTTCAGATTCAGATGGCTTCTTTCAGATGGATGTAGTTAATACAATCCAGCTAATATCAGTCATCAAGATGCACATCATCCCATCTAAATATGTTGGGCAAATCAAAGTTGCTGCCTTCTTCGATATAGGAGTATCATACACCATAACAAACCCAGATATCCTACCAGCAAAAAATTGAAAAGAAAAGAAGCAATACTTCCTTGCTGCTAACAATAATATTTTCTGCATTGAGCTCATCAGCAAGCCAATCAAATTACAATTCTTCACAGGGTGTTCAATAAATCATCAACTTATAGGATCAAAACTACTAGGGAAGGATTTGATTATTGGTTTTGATGTATACATAAAAAAGAGAGGCTTAAGTATCTTCCCAGGAGGATTAGGCTACAAGCAGCAATTCACTCCATGGGAATCCAGCCCTAACTATTTCTTGTTGCCTACTAAAACTTCCCAGTCCATTAAGCAAATGCTTATCCATAGGTCCTGTGTTGATTCATATTTTGAATTTCTAAGAAAATGTGACCATCACTTATGGAAGAATGACAAATTCTTTGTTAGCCTCCCCTTCAAGATGAATGAAGATGTCAATCCAACAAAAGCAAGCCATCTGAGAATGAATCCAAAACACCAGCAAATGGCTACTACTGAATGTCTTGAGCTCCAACAACAAGGGCTTATAGAACCAACCACATCGGCATAGGCATGTCATGCATTTTACATGAACAAAAGGTCAGAAGAAGTAAGAGGAAAATAGAGGTTGGTTATCAACTATAAACTCCTTAATGAATTTCTAGCAGATGATAAATTTCCCCTACCAAATAGAAATTCATTATTCTTTAACCTTGCTTGAGCAAAGGTCTTTTCTAAGTTTGACCTTAAAGCAGGGTTTTGGCAGCTTGGGATTAAGCCAGAAAATAGACCTAAAATAGCGTTTGTATCCCAAACCACCATTTCCAATGGTTAGTCCTACCATTTGGCCTTAAAACAACCCCTTTTCTACTTTCAAAATGCTATGACCTAAATTTATGGCCCAATCTTAAACAATGCCCTCATTTATAGAGATGACATCCTCCTATTCTCTCCGGATGATCGGGTCCATGAAGAACTCTTGGCCTAATTTGCAACCATCACTAAACATTATGGAATCATGCTATCAGAGAAGAAAATGGTTATCGGCCAGCCTAAGATAGAGTTCTTGGGAATGAAACTATTTGATGGACAATATGAAGTCCAGTCTCATATAACTTAGGAGCTTCTAAAATTTCCTGATGAATTTCTTACTAAGGCCCAAATTCAACAATTTTTGGGAATTATCAATCACTTGAGAGACTTTGTTCCAAATTTCTCAACGTTGATGAGACCTCTCAACAGCATGCTAAAGAAGAACCCACCCACATGGTCACATGCACAAACTACAGCAGTAAAAAACTTAAAGCTGATAATGCAGGACCTACCACCACTGCAAATCCCCTCACATGGCAAAAGAATCCTTCAGATTGATGTAAGTAATGAATACTAGGGAGCCGTTCTAATTGAGGAAGACAACACAAGAAAAAGAAAAATATGTGGATACAAAAGCGGCCATTTCAAAGATTCCCAACAACATTATCACTCCACTCTTAAGGAATTACTGGCAATCAAAATGGGAATCATGAAATTTGAATTTCATCTTATTGGACACCACTATGTGGTCGAAACAGATCTTGCTTCCTCCAAAAGTTATGTTAAATTTCAAAAGAAACAAAGTCGTGGATGCATAGCTATTAATATTAGTTGCGTGGTTTGCACAATACTCTTTTGAAATTAAACATATTAAAGGCAAGGATAATATAACCCCTGATTTCTTGTTCAGACCAGCCCAAAATACTATAAATATGGCCACAGTCTATTCATCCAATGCCTCTTATAAATAGATATCCATCCAGGCATATTCCCCTTGTATACACAATGGCCTCCTCATCCATTGATCTCATTGAAAACTATCTGTGTAGCTTCCCAAAAGATACTCTAAAGGTTATCAAAAGCAATACCCTAAGAAAGAAAGCCTTAGAAAGAGCTATTGCCCTTCAAACATCACTCATTAAACATACAAGAAGGACAATGCTTGAAAGGTTAGGATTCCACCCAAAATATCCTTTTGTTAAGGTCTTCCCAATCAGAGATACCTTCTTTATGCCAAAATAGATTACCCACATAATCTGGTATCTTACCATTGCCTACACCATCGCTATTGAAGTTCATACAATCCTACTAACGACCACTATTAGGTCTTTCATTGACAAGAAAGATTGTCGACCAGCTTACCAATCCCAAGTTGACATGCTAACCTGGTTCAATGTAGCCTTAAGTGGTGGGACAACATGTTGATAGAAGAATGGCTAAAATTAAAAGGAACAAAACCATGTGCATTCGTATATCCTCCAGAGACAAGAGATGGGGTAATTAATCTAAACAAGTGTTATACTACACTCTTTCTTGGCCTTAATCCTATTTAAGATAAAAAAAGAAAGGTCAATAGCCTTCACACCCTTTGTCAAAGTTTATAGTTCTTTCAGAAGTCCAGTTGGCCAGATAGGTAGTTCAACCTACAGGGAGTTGGAAAAAAAATTATTCTTGAAAAACAATATCATTCCTAATGAGATTTGGCCCAAACAGGTAGGCGATGCCCCATGGGAACATTACCCTCTAGAATACTCCCAGCAGATACACAGCGCCCTACAGTTCCATAATCTTTACAAAGAACAGTGGGACACATCCTTGACACAAGATTCTCAATCCTCATCAACACCCACTCAACCAACAGTCATGGACTATCAAGGACCTACTTTCCAGGATTCCCAGGACCCATGGGCCTTCACAAACATGCTAAATGAAGATTTGATAAATCTAGACTGGGACCATGAGCCCTTTCAATAAATAAGATTTCCCATCATAGTCTATTTACCCGTGACTTTAATAATTCACTCATGAAGACTACTTTGTATTGAGTGCTTTGTTCCTTTATGCTTGTATGAAGCATGCTTCTACTTTTGCTTTTGTAATGAGTGTTTTAGTTTACTTTTATTCTTTTGTTGTAATTGGACCACGCGTCCAGCCTTAACTTTTCAGAAGGTTATATTAGGGCCTTCACCTCTACTTATTAAAATCACACTCTCTCTAAATATATAGACATATATATATATGTGTGTGTGTGTGTGTGCGCGCGCATATGGTGTTTTTACGGTCATCTAGAGGAACTGTTCCTCAAACATAATACATACACAGAAGTAAAAATGTAATATAATAGTCATTAAACATAATATTAAGATTGAAAATTTATAACATAGTTTTTAGATGATTAAATTTCTTAGTGCCATGTAATATAACATTTATGTAATGTTTTCTTCTTTTACATAGTACCTCATGAAAGCCTTACATACCCATAGAGGGAGAGAGAGCGAAAGACAAAGAGAGAGAGAGAGAGAGCATAAGCAGTATTAATGGTCACAGTCAAATTGGTACATGCCTAGTGGGAGATTTGTAGATTTGAAAGATTCTATATCAATTCGTGGTCGTTGAAACTTAAAAATACTGAATTCTTTGAAAGAATAACAATATCCCTGCAATCTACCGGCATGTTCTTCTATTTGGCCCCACATACTTCACATAATTCATGTAAAAGATCCTTATGCCCTTTGGTATCAACAATAGTGTTTCATTCACAACTAAAAGACCTATCTCAGTGTAAAGTAGGTGGTGAAGAGAGGAGAGCATTTATTTGATTTGATCAACGCTAAATGAGCCTTTGCTTTAAAAAAAAAAAAAAAGGAAATAAGCCTTTTCTACAATTATGTACTAAGGTGTCTAGTATTGAGTTTTTCGGATTTTTTTAATACATAAAAATGTAAAACTTTACATTCACATATCTAGAGAGTTAGTTCATTTTCTTGATTTATTAATTTTTAAAAGAAACTTCACTAATAATGAAAGATTACAAACTTAAATGAATATGACTTATCTTAGGAGAATTTGACCCCTATTATTGATTAGATCTACTAGTAAAGACGAATTAAGAACATGGACAAATTTCAAGTGCCTAGATCTAAAGGGAAACAGTTCCACTTGACATATAAACTAGAGCCCAATTAAGCTCGTTACAAGGTATCACAATAGTCGATAGATTAAACTAGTTAACCAAAATCAAACCATCCTTATTAGAGATACAAATTACATGATCTACACTCAAGTCTAACCAAGCATCTACACACCTTTCGCTAATAACAAGCAGGTGTCACAAACAAACTAAAACCAAAAGCAAGAAGACTATTTCCTTTATTATAGCAAAAGCACCAATGTGCCCAAACAACACACTATACGACTGCCGCAGAGATCCCATTGCATTTATTCTAAAACAAAATCAAAACCTAGACAAGAAAAAAAATGAACGTAACTCCCCAACAAAAGTGATTGCTGCCCCCACTTCTAATCTACTCTTGGTGATCTATGACATGGTCAGACTTCCAAGGACACAACCAGCCTTTACCCAATGCAGCGACCAACGTCCTCATTTTCGAACTGTAGAGGCTGCCCTCCACAGGCCACAACTCTGGCTCATCATTTTCCTCCATCGTTGGCTTCAGATTTGGCCTGGAAAGGACTCCCTCATTTGTCTTATCCTTCCATGCTGGCAAGTCCCTTCGCTTACCTCAAAATCCTCACCCTCAAGCCCATTTGCCCACCCATGACCCACATAGATTTTGGTAGGTCTAGGCTCTGTCTCTATCTACTTTGTCGCCTTCAACCGGTTCACGCTAGCATAGAGATCCACCAACCATCTTCCCACCCAACCCCAGCAAGAAGTCCCCGCCCCTTTGCCCAGAAGACCTCCACACACAACCCAACCCAACCCAAGCATCCGCCCCCTACCGCAAGCCAGAATCCCAATGGCAAGTCTGAAGACAACACCAGGCTCTCACCCTAGAGGGAGTGAGGATTAGTTTAAGGACATCCATTTATTATTTCTTGTAAGAGTTTAGTATAACTAAAACAAATTCAGATAATAAAACGAGATATTTTTTTATATGTTCAGCAAAAATTAATTATCAAGAAGTTTCTCTAAAATGGTAGAGAAAGGAAACAAATGAATGCTACATATAACTTAAAAGTCTGCACAAAGATTGTTCTTTTTTTTTTCTACAACTATTAAGGAATTCTCAAAAAAAAAAAAAATCAATGCTTGGACTATGCTAGAGGATTCTCTTCATCATTTACGCCACTTCTACTTATCTCCAACGCCACATGGAGAAACGAAGAGCATAATTATGCCCCAAAAAAGAACAAACAGCTCAATTAAGATATGGTTGGATGTGCCAGTAATTGGTTCGGTTAATGCGCTAGACTCAGTGTCACATCAAGCATTTGAGAACAGCTCTTGTTCAATATCACAGTTTAAATCACAATAGGTATGGGATTTATATCAGATAAATCTACCCTTTTTAATGATGCTTTATTTATTTATTTTTTTTGTTAATGTTTTGCCAAATTTTAATTTGGAATGATAAAGCGTGGTTAACAATGGTTTAATATGAATATTTTTTTTCCTGTCAATAAGCTATAGTTGAAAGCTCTAATCAAAATCAAATTTGATTAAGCTCTTAACCAATAATATTATTATAAACATTAATTTCAACCACTGTCAGAAATCAATACTTGCAGTCTAAAATTAACAAACCCCAAATTAATTTTATAAACCAATAAAAGAAAATCAAAAAAATTAAAAAAAAAACTTATAATACAAAACCATATTTGTGAGTTTCTTTTTTTTTTGTTTTATTTTCTTTTATTTTTTGTTAGAAATCTCATGCATCAAAATATTGGTTTAGGTAGAAGAATAACATGTTGGGAAACCATGATCCCATTTAGTGCTTTACAATCAACAAATATGAATGTGATAATTAGTTAAAACACAAGATAGCAAA
>CAMOHE010050085.1:44426-70733 GCA_946598075.1 Artocarpus hirsutus
AAAAAAACTTATAATACAAAACCATATTTGTGAGTTTCTTTTTTTTTTTGTTTTATTTTCTTTTATTTTTTGTTAGAAATCTCATGCATCAAAATATTGGTTTAGGTAGAAGAATAAAATGTTGGGAAACCATGATCCCATTTAGTGCTTTACAATCAACAAATATGAATGTGATAATTAGTTAAAACACAAGATAGCAAATATTTATTATAAAATAAAAAGAACAAGACAAGAGAATATAGTATAGAAGTAAAGAAGAACTAAAGAAGAATACAAGAGAATGAGAGAATGATATCTATTTCTTTTCTTCATTTTTACGTGCCTCTCAAAGCCTTTATTTATAGGCTAAAGATGCCTATAGGTTACAATAGGCTTAATGGTGTTGTAAATAGAGAAAATAACTATGAATAAATTGTAACAAATAGAGGTTATGGAATTTGTGAAGCTTTGGGGGTTATGAGACTTGAAGCGTTTGGGGGTTATGGACATCCATCATAATACTATATTCATAACACTCCCCCTTGGATGTCCATTATCAAGAATATGCCTCATTAAAACCTTAATAGGAAAAAAAAAACCTGTGGAAAAAAATCCTAGTGAAGAAAAAAGAGTACATTATTCTTGTATAATACGCCAAAAGAGCTGCCTCATTAAAAACCTTGTTAGGAAAACCCAGTGGGACAAAACCTAAATCAAGGGAAAACGAGTACAGCGCGTATTTCCTCCCCCTCATGGAAACATCACTTTAGATCTCTAAACCGACGCATTCTAATATTATGTACCAATCTTTCAAATGTTGCAATCGGTAATGCCTTTGTGAATAAATCTGCCAGATTATCTGTTGAACGAATTTGTTGAACATCAATATCACCATTTTTGTCAAGATCATGGGTGAAAAAGAATTTTGGTGAAATATGTTTTGTTCCGTCTCCTTTGATGTATCCTCCTTTTAACTGAGCTATGCAAGCAGCATTATCTTCGTATAGTGTTGTTGGAGCTTCTTTCTTCGAAGGTAGACCACATGTTTCTTGGATATGTTGGGTAATAGATCTTAGCCAAACACATTCTCGGCTTGCCTCATGAATTGCTATTATTTCTGCATGATTTGAGGAAGTAGCAGCTATGGTTTGTTTTGTAGAACGCCATGATATAGCTGTACCACCATATGTAAATAAATAGCCTGTTTGAGATCGAGCTTTGTGTAGATCAGACAAATAACTTGCATCTGCATAACCAATTAGTTGTGATCCTATATTATTTGAATAAAACAAGCCCATATCACTTGTTCCTTGGAGATATCGAAATATATGCTTAACTCCATTACAATGCCTTCGAGTTGGAGAAGAACTATATCTTGCTAATAAACTTACAGAGAATGCTATATCTGGTTGAGTATTATTAGCAAGATACATTAGTGCACCAATTGCACTAAGGTATGGCACTTCAGGACCAAAAAGTTCTTCGTTATCCTCTTGAGGTCGAAAAGGGTCCTTTTTCACATCAAGTGATCGAACAATCATTGGGGTACTCAAGGGATATGCTTTATGCATGTAAAATCGTTTTAGGACCTTTTCTATGTAATTTGATTGATGAATAAAAATTCCATCTGCTAAATGCTCGATTTTCAAGCCGAGACAAAACTTTGTTTTTCTAAGGTCTTTCATCTCAAATTCTTTCTTCAAATAATCTATTGCTTTTAGAACTTCTTTAGGAGTTCTAATAATGTTTAAGTCATCAACATATACCGCAATTATAACAAACTCAGATTCGGATTTCCTTATAAAAACACGTGGACAAATAGGATCATTTTTGTAACCTTCTTTTATTAAATATTCACTAAGGCAATTATACCACATGCGTCCAGACTGCTTCAATCCATATAATGATTTGTGTAACTTAATTGAATAATTTTCTCGAGAACTTGAATTACATGCTTTAGGCATCTTAAATCCTTCAGGGATTTTCATATAGATATCGTTATCAAGTAAACCATACAGATAGGCTGTAACGACATCCATTAGGCGCATATCTAGTCTTTCATGTACTGCCAAACTAATTAGAAATCGAAATATAATCACATCTACCACAAGAGAATATGTTTCTTCATAATCAATACCAGGCCTTTGCGAAAATCCTTGTGCTACAAGACGTGCTTTATATCTGACGACTTCATTTTTTTCATTTCGTATTTGTACAAATACCCATTTGTATCCTACTGGTTTTACACCTTCAGGTGTTTGGACTACAGGTCCAAAAACCTCACGTGTTGCAAGTGAGTTCAATTCTGCCTAGATTGCGTCTTTCCATTTTGGCCAATCATTTCTGTGTTGACATTCTTCAACAGATTTAGGTTCAGGATCCTCACTTTCTTTAACAATATTGAGTGCTACATTGTATGCAAAAATGTTGTCGATAACTATTTCTTTTTTATTCCATTTTTTTCCTGTTGTGACATAATTTATGGAGATCTCTTCATTTTCACTATTTTCATGTACCTGCACCTCTTCTGGGGTCTTATGATTAGTTATGTCTAGGGTCTCCTCGGAAGTACCTACCTCCTTAATTTGGCCATCTTGATTATTTGCTCCTTTTCTCTTCCGAGGATTTTTGTCTTTAGAACCGACTAGTCTACCACGCTTCAAGCGTGCTTTAGACTCATTTGCTATAGTAATATTTTGTCCTACAGGGACATCAACTCGAACTGGAGCATTTGCAGCTGGTATATGAGATTTGGTTATTCTTTTTAGATCAGTAAATGCGTCTGGCAATTGATTGGCTATATTTTGCAAATGAATTATCTTTTGAACTTCTAGCTCACATTGTTGTGTACGAGGATCAAAATGACATATTGACAATGCTTTCCATATAATTTCTTTTTCCAGTTGCTTATTCTCTTTCCCTAATGCTGGGAAGTTTGTTTCATCAAAATGACAGTTGGCGAATCGAGCAGTAAAAACATCTCCTGTTGGTTCAAGATATTTAATTATAGAAGGGGATTCATATCCAACATATATTCCCAGTCTTCTTTGAGGTCCCATCTTAGTACGTTGTGGTGGAGCAATAGGAAAATAAACTGCACAACCAAAAATTCGTAGATGGGAAATATTTGGTTCTTGACCATATGCCAATTGTAATGGAGAGAACTTATGATATGACGTTGGCCTAATGCGCACAAGTGCTGCTGTATGCAAAATAGCATGTCCCCAAACAGAAACAGGGAGTTTGGTTCTCATAAGTAAAGGTCTAGCTATTAATTGGAGGCGTTTAATAAATGATTCTGCTAGACCATTCTGCGCAGGAGCATGGGCAACAGGCTCTTCAATTGTTATCCCAATTGACATACAATAATCATAAAAAGCTTGGGATCTAAATTCACTAGCATTGTCAAGACGTATTGACTTAATTGCTCGATCTGAAAATTGCGCACGTAATCGAATTATCTGAGCAAGTAATCTCGCAAACGCTAGGTTACGAGTTGATAATAAACACACATGTGACCATCTTGTAGATGCATCTATTAAAACCATAAAATATCTAAATGGTCCACATGGCGGATGAATGGGCCCACATATATCACCTTGAATACGTTCCAGAAATGCAGGGGATTCAATCCCAACTTTAGCTAGTGATGGTCTAATGATTAATTTACCTTGAGAACAAGCAGCATATGAGAATTCATTAGATTGAAGAATCTTCTGGTTCTTCAATGGATGTTCATTTGAATTCTCAATAATTCTTCGCATCATTATTGACCCGGGATGGCCTAACCGGTCATGCCAAACAATAAAATTATTTGGATTAATGAACTTCTGGTTGACTATTGCATTTGCTTCAATTTGACTAATATTCGTGTAGTACAAACTGGAAGAAAGAGCATAAAATTTCTCTAATATGTATTTCTTTCCTGAAATTATAGCTGTAATATAGAGGTATTCAACATTCGGCTCATTCACTGTCTCAATGTGATATCCATTTCGGCAAATATCTTTAAAACTTAATAAATTTCTTTGAGACTTAGTAGAAAGTAATGCATTATATAAAACATCTTGTTCCTCCGGGTAATAATATATTAGCTCTTCCAGAGCCTTCAATAATTTTTGTACTACCAGATATTGTATTAACATTAGCTTTGCCCATTATCAAGTGGAAAAAGTATTTTTTATCTTTAAGTATGGTATGTGTTGTTGCACTATCAGCGAGATACACATCTTCACCATTGATCTTAGGTCCAACTAAAGATTGGAGAATATCCATATTTTCTTCATTCAAATAAAACAAAAATACATTATAAGAAATATTACAATCCAACAAAGTAAAATATTAGATATTGAAACCATAGTAAAAAAAAAAAACAACACACCAAAACACACCTCAAACCAAATAAAAACACACAAAAATAAAATAAAATCCTAGAAATGATTTTAGTTATTTTTGGAAAGTCCCATCACCAATTAAATGATCAATTCTCCCTTCAGGATGTTCGAAGAAATCTGCCACATCGAAATGAGTTATATCAATAGGACTTTGGTCAAGATCATCAAAGTAGGTAGAATTTGCTTATATATTTTTCCCCTTCTCTTTGAGCGATGCTTGATAAAGCTCAACAAGATGTTTCGACGTACGACAAGTACGTGACCAATGTCCTTTCATACCACACCGGTAGCATACATTTTCTGAATTCTTTGAATCCTTTTGTTGCACACCTTTTCCTTTGTCTCCATTATTCTCCCTCTTATGGACGTGAGAATTGTTATTATCACAATTATGATAGGTATTTCGATCTTGATCGAGACTGTGGCCACGACCACGGCTACTACCACGACCACGATCACAACCACGACCTCGTCCACGCCCAAAATTGTTAGATGTTGTTGCATTCACTTTATGAAGATGGTAACGAAGGAAAATCATTGCTTTGGTGCGGTTTTGTAATGATTTTTGATTTCCTTCTTTGATTGTGTCTCCAAGACCTATAGCGTCCAAATGAATTTCAGCATTAAGTATCCATGCTAGATAGTTCTTGGCCATAATATCAAGGGCTACAAATTCCAACTTGGTAAGATTTGCCATGGTAAATACTATAACAAAAATATTAATCAAATTAGAAGATAAAAAAAATATCAATAAACAATCAGTAAATAGTATATACATTGTTTAATGAATAACAATAAACATCTATTTACAATAGTTGAATCGCAATAGTTCATATATTTAAAATGTTTATATATTTAACAAATAAGTGATAATGTTTTTATATTACTTATTAAATTTATGTACTTGATAATTTTTATGTTTATTTTGTTTGTGTGATAATATATCTCATTCTTGTGGGGGCATTGGTTTAGTATGTCATTTACGGTTATGCATGTACGTGCACTAGGTATGCAACCACATGAGAATATGCAATGTACCGTGCCATCTCCATGGTCACATGCAAAATGGCCTATTACTTTTGTTGTGCCAAGTGAAAAGTAAAGCAACTCACCTTTTTTATGAAGAAGAGCCTCCGCTTTCTAAAGTTTGTATGCTCTTGTGAACAATGTATTTACTATCGATGACTCTCACTTTCTTCGTGCTGATAATGTGTTGTGAAATAAAAAGGACAAAATAAGAGAATATAGTATAGAAGTAAAGAAGAACATAAGAGAATGAGAGAATGATATCTATTTCTTTTCTTCTATTTTACATGTCTCTCAAAGCCTTTATTTATAGGCTAAAGATGTCCATAGGTTACAATAGGCTTAATGGTGTTATAAACGGAGAAAATAATTATGAATAAATTGTAACAAATAGAGGTTATGGAATTTGTGAAGCCTTGGAAGTTATGAGACTTGAAGACTTTGGGGTTATGGACATCCATCATAATATTATATTTATAACATCTATAATTTTTTTTATTTGGATCTGTTTGTGGAAAGAATTTTTTAAAAAGTAGATATATATTAAATGGTTACTTAGCAACATAGAGTGGTTTATTATTAATCGAAACATTTGGGAAGAACTTTATTATTTCATTATCATCCAGATTGCTCTTTAGTGTTATTTCCACTGTAATTGTTTTTTAAATTTGTTTTCAATTTTTATAAAATTTGTTTTCATATTGAACAGGCTTCGAGATTAGATCTAGTGTTGAGGACACAGGAGCACTACGATTATAGAGTGTCCAAGAAATCAAAATATAAGTATTATGTAAAGTTCATTATAAACCATCTGGACCCAGATGTCTGTAGTGGTTTAAAGACACCCAATTTGACCATGTGTTTGACGTGGTCACAAATTTTCAACACTCTAGCCAGTTGTTATGGTCAGTGCTGTTGCGGATGACAGCAGTGAACTCTGATAATGAATTTTGGATGGTGGTTAATCATGTTCTAGTTAGGTACACGTTAAAAGATTTTACATTACTAGCAGGATTATGTTGCGGCCATAAGTATCATATTCTTGACGAAGCAAATGAAGACGGGGATGAGAAGGATATGGAGGATAAGAATAATACTACTGTTTATATCTTCAAAAACTCTATTTTGGTGAGAGAAAAGAGGGTGTAATCTCTAAATTATTTTCTAGAGAATAGATTGAATTCTTTGAGAGGAGTTCACAAGGAGGTAGGCTCAAATTTTGGCCGAACCTTTGATAACAAACTTTTGGGTGTTTTGTGTTCTTATTTTCTTTCTTGTTGTTTAGTTTTTTTTCTATTGAAATCGAAGGCAGCAAAGGGAAGAAATCCCAACAAAAAAAAAAAGAAAAAGAAAGAGGTTACAAACTTGCAAATTATAAAATAACATAACCTTACCCCAATGTGCTCGACATGGTTGCTACGGATCTCCTTAGCAGCCAGCGAGCTTCTCTGGGAATCACACCACCGTTGCGATTAGAGCTGAAGAGTCCATGGAACCAGAAAACCAAAGACGAAGGAAGAGAGAGAAACATATTTGAGAGAGGTAGCGGAGATAAAAGTAGAGGAACTGCATAGAAAGAAAGTAGAGAAAGAAAGGGGGCGAGAAAATGAGCAGAAAATGAAAAAAAAAAAAGACCAAAAAAAAAACAATCTGATTTTTCAACAGTGGTTTTGAATTTTTGTGTACTTTAAAATATTAATTAATTTAGATCTGCTATAATTTTTACTTTTTTAGAAGCTGTAATATAATTTACTGACAGAATACCAAAATCCGCTATTTCCTATAGTTTCTCATGAATATATGATTTATGATATGATCCATATCCAGCCTTAGGCCCAAAATAGAGGCCCAATCCAGTTCTCCCACACTCTGTTTTCAGTTTTGCATCGTCTCCTCCCCACAAAGAAGCAAATTACAAATCTGTCTGCAACCACCGGCGAGGGACGGAACGAAGACGGAAAAATGGCGGAATTGGCATCATCATCATCATCATCATCATCGGCGTCGGAGGAAGTGAGGAGATGGAGGACGGCGTTTCTGAGTTTGAGAGACGAAATGGCCACAGCCGATATTAATAATGGACATGATAATGATGTCAGTAAACTCCTTCATCTTCTTCTGTTCTCCCATTCAGAACCTCTGCTCTCTGCTGCCCACGACCTCCCATCTCACGAGGTAAAAACTAAACAACTAATTATCAAACTGATCTGATCTGATCTGATCTGATAAATTTTCATTTGTGATTTGTTAGGTGACCTCGGATTTGGTGTTTCTGCTGGAACTAGTTGTTGCGTTCCAGAATGATCATAAGATGTCTGATGTTGGTTTCCCTGGTTTATGCCGGTTCGTCCACGACGTATGCAATCGCGTTCCTCTTCAACTGAATTCATCATCTTCGTGGACTCTGCTTCTCCGCTCTCTGGGAATCATGCTCGACTTTTTCATCCCCAAGCCCTCTCATAATCATTCTTCCCTCGAATGTTTATCCACCTTAAAGTAAGCCAGCAAAACGAAACACAAAAGCACACACTCTTTCTTTCTTTCTTTCTTTTTTTTCCCCTCATTTCTTCGTTTCCTGTCTTGTTGTTACGCACGCAGATGTGTTGTGAGTGGATATCAGAGGAAAAGCTCATCCTCCGCTGACATCGAACTGGTCGAATTCCTTCTTCAAGTCATTTCAACCGCTCATCATTATCACCATCACCATCAATCGACGGCCTTTTCGTGGGAAATTCAGACCATTTGCTTTACCATACTCTCCCAAACCATCTCCAGACTCGGACCAGCTTTTCCTTCTCAACTTTGGAAGTCGACTATTGAGGTGCCTAACCTTACTATACTATATCCTGGAGGTTTACTTAATTAAAATCATATTGTTCTGATTTGATTTGATTTCAGGTGTTTAGGAAAATCATGGATGTCTTGGCCTCCAACACAATCCTCCCCCACGACAATGTCATGACCAGGTCACATGCTTTTTTGCCTTTCTCTCCCCTTCTATCCAAATCACATCACATTCTTTAGCTATTACCGCAGCCACAGAATTATAAAACTCAACACTACTATCGTTGTCTGTCTTTGTCTTTCAATTCAGGTTCTATGCAGCTCTTCTGCATTCTCTCCATTTACTTCTCAAAGATCCAAAGGCTTCCCTTTCTCACCATGTAAGTGGGTCTTTAATAAAACTAAGGACATTTTCTTTGCATGTGTAATTGCTTATTCTTTTAGATACAGATGAAGACATCTTAAATCTTAATCTTAATCTTATATTTTTATTAATTCATTTCAGGTCTCAAGTTTTGTGGCTGCCTTGCGAATGTTCTTCACGTATGGGATTGTTGGTAAACCCCAACTCACCAACACATATCCGCTTAAATCTCACGTCGAGAAGGAAGTTAGTTTGAAAGGCAACTCCATCGCTCCCTCGGAACAACCTAAAACAACACAACGTGCTCCATACAGGCCTCCCCACTTACGCAATAACAACCAAACATCTTGGACTTCTCAAACTCTCCCAGAGCACGAATCTTCTAAACTAGATTTTGCATCCTCAGATTCAGACTACACTGATAGTGATGGCCCAATGAGAGAAACCGACAACGTCCACAAATCAAGGATTAGGGTGGCTGCCATTGAGTGCATACAGGTATAACTTACAATTCTTTTTTTCTTTCCTTGTGGTTTTTCTCTATTTTTTTCTTTTAAATCTTTTTTTTAGAATGAAAGCTTTTAACATCATTGCAATTTGTCATTCTGTAAATATGGCTTGAAGGATCTTTGTCAAGCTGATCCCAAATCATTTACCACCCATTGGACGCTACTCTTGCCAACCTCTGATGTACTACAACCTAGGTTGAGCATTAATTTTCTCAATTTATTATTAGTTTATTTGAATTCTTCCCATCAGAATATTTAAATATATCTTCTTTGTTGTCTTCCTGCCTTTTGATTTACAGGAGGTTAGAAGCAACTCTGATGACGTGTCTGCTATTTGACCCTTATTTGAAGGTATTATAAGTCTCAATCTACATGACTTTCTTTTGACAATTTGTTTTAAGAAAAGGTATTCTAATGTTCCTTAAGTGGCCCTCTTAGCCGACTCTTGCTGTTTGTGATATCTAGGCACGGACTACATCTGCCGCAACCCTGGCGGTCATGCTGGATGGCCCTTCTTCTGTCTTTTTGCAGGTTGCAGAATACAAGGAACCTTTAAAGTTTGGATCTTTTACTGCACTTTCGGTTTCCCTAGGACATATCTTGATGCAGCTTCATACAGGTTCACAAGTTCTGTTTCCCTTCCTTTTTTTTTCTCCTTTCTCTTGATGGAATTAGCATGATCTTTAAATTTTGAGTTTTATGTTGTCTTTTCCTCTGGTGTAGGCATTCTTTACCTGATTCAGCGAGAACATCATGGTAGATTGCTGGTGTCCTTGTTCAAGATTCTCATGCTTTTGATATCATCTACGCCGTATAAATCTCTTCCTATGCTGATTTTTTTAACTGCTTTATGAATATTTTCTAAAGGTTATTTTTCCATATTATGAACATTTCTTTTTGACGTGTTGAAGTCAAATCAAATTGCTGATACAAAAATTAGTGAAGCTCTAATAAGCTAATAAACTGTGAACATAGACCTTACTACTCGACTATTAATGAGCATGCCTTTTAAGGTGTAATTTCACCCTAGATTCTGTTTCAGAATCTTTAGCTAGGGAATAATATTGTGCTTTAGTTGTTAGTGAATGTTTTGAGTGTTACTTATTCGTAGACACTCAAGGGTCTGATTCACAATGCTCCTTCTTGAAGTATCTTCATGTTTAGAGCCATCTTTTCATATTTTTCCTAAACGTGCCATCTGTACTTATTGTTGTGTTTATATACAGATATTCAAGAATGCCCAGTGAACTGTTGCCGAATGTAATTACATCTCTGCATCAGAGGATTGAAGTTGGTTTTCCTTTCAAAAGTGATCAAACAGGTCTTCTGGTAGGGTTCCTTTTGTTCCTTTTTCTTCTTTAATTTTCTGTTTTGGATATGTATAGACACAATATAACATTTAAACAGCTTCGTTGTTCTCCTCACTGTAATGTTTGAGTAATACTTACCACTTTGGACAGACTGCTTCTATTAGCTGCTTGACAGTGGCTTTGACTACCTCACCGTGCTCGTTGCAAGTTAAAGAAATGCTTCTGAAAGAATTGTCTGCAGGTGAGCTTTATTTTCATGGCGTATCTTTGGAAATTATTTTCTGTAGTGCTAGATATTCTTACACTCAATCATTCGTGTCTCCAGTCAAGGTTGGAAAACAAGAAAAAAGCTCATTAGATGATTGCATTTCTACATAAAGTTTCGTGCATAACCGTACATGGAATGTGCAATTCTTGGACTATTTTCATGTTCTTCATATACTATATCCCCATCTACTTTGGGGGATCTAGAATTAGAGGTGGCAATAATCATGTTCGTGTCGGCACGTTTACAGCACGACACATTTAGCCCAAACACGAACACGGTACGATTAATAAACGTGCCAGAAATACAAACACGAACACGACACGCTTATAGCACACGTAACATTTCACGACACGATTAACACGATTATTAAATGTGCCGTGACGGGTTGACACGATAAAACACGCATATGACACGTTTATGACCCAATAAACTAAAAATTAAAAAAATAAAAAAAAATTTAATTTTTTTTTTTTAAAAAGCCAATAAAGAAAATTAACAAAAATACAATATCTAATTAATACTAACCTACTATAAATATTTTAAACATTTTTATTTTTAAGTTTAAATGTGTTATAAATGGGCGGGTCGGGTCGTGTCGTGCCGTGTCAACACGTTTACGTCTTGTTTAATTAAACATGTTAAGACGTGTTTAGTGTGTTAGCACGAATTTAGTCCGTTTATTTTCGTGTTATTCATACCAACCTATTTATGGCACAATTAATAAACGTGCGGTCCAAACTTGTTTATCTCGTATCATTTTCGTATCGTGTTATCGTGTGTGTCCAAAATTGCTGGCACCATCTAGAATGTCTTTTTTTTTTTTTTTTTTGATAACCTATTTTTCTAGTTGATGCAAGACTAATAGAGGCAATAAACAAAACTAAATGCTGAAGTAAATGTAGAAATTGAATCAGTTGAAGCCAGGAAAGTTCTTTTAATGTTTGTGTAGGAGATTGTATTTGCATTTTCATCTTGTTTTGGAAACTTTGTTTGTTCGATCTAAAATTTTATTATCCTGACATTTAAATACATTTGTGGCCTTCTGTCAGGTTTTTGTGAGGTTAAAATGAAGTCGGGTGTTCTCTTTACTTTATTTCAGTACTCGGAACAAGTAAGCAAGTCAGCAGTATGCTTTGAGGCTCTCCAGGTAATATTTTGGAAAAGCTAAAACTCTAATGTTTTGTGTGGTTTTGAGAGCTTAGCACTTTATCATTGCCTAAAGTGATACGTATGTAAGTAGATTCTGGTTTTCTTGATGATGTAATATGTATGCTTGAAGTGACATATGTAAAACCTCTATATTCTGGTTTGCTTGAAGCGATACATATGTACTAAGGAAGCCATTTGTTTGGTTCAGGCGCTTAAAGCTGTGTCCCACAATTACCCAAGCGTAATGTTTTCCTGTTGGGACCGAGTTTCCACAATAGTTCATGGACTTCTGAGGGTAGCAACTCCGGATGTCAATACGAAATGGAAGGGGCATGTAGGCACCATGGTGGAATTTATTGGCGAAAACGTTATTACAGCTGCAATAAAGGTAATATTTTGGTCTTATTTCTGGGGTTTGAAAAGTTTTATTTTATTTTTTACCAAAAAAGATGGTTTTATTGTTATTATGGGGGTGGTTTACGTTCAAATGTGTGTTGTGAGGTGAAACTCCTTCATGGGTGCTATATAGCATATCATTCGCACAATTACAGGGTAACAAGGTAAGGGGAGGTGCCTTGATTTGTAAGATTCAACTCTAAGTCAAAAAAAAAAAAAAAAAAAAAATCAAAGCTTTGACATTCATAATCAAGTCCATAAATCATGTCTTTGCAAGTTCATAGTCACATCATCCCAAAATAGAAAGCTGGACTTTGAAGCTTAAGCCTCAAGGCTATGTGAGAGCTTTACATTGTAGCGATTTTTTATTGTTTCTGTAGCATGTGAGAGTTTTATACTGTTTATAATTAAAAAAGTGACGGGAACCACTTTTGCCAAATAGGGGGTAAATAAGCTACTGAGACATGCCTCAGTTTCTCCTTTTGAAAAACAATGCTAGTTGCCATTGATGATGATGGTTGGCAGGTACCCAAAATTTCAGTGGAAATTTTTACCGAGAAGAATTTAAAGGATATTTGCCTATTATAACGTACTCTAGAACACCAAAAGGTTATAGTGATTTTAACTCAAACGATATATAATTGAACCCACCGTTAAAACTGATCTGATACTCGTACTTTTTTCATGTAATTAATCACACCGTCATGAATTTTGAAATTGGCAGGTTTTGGATGCATGTCTTCGTGCAATATCTGGATTTAAAGGAACGGAAGATCTTTTTGATGATAAAATACTGGAAACCCCATTTACTTCTGATTATGTAAGAATGAAGAAAGTTTCATCGGCTCCATTGCATGAACCAGAGATCTCAGAAGATAGTAAAGATGAGTACAGAGTAGGCGAGTCAGGAATTTTGCAATGGTCTGAGGCAATTGAGAAGCATATGCCTTTAATTTTGCGACACGCTTCCGCAATGGTTGGTTAACTCTGACATTTAACTTCCATTGATGTCATACTCATTGGGTATAAAATAATGAAGAACCCCATCTTTAGAAGTAAATATTTTTGCTGCTCACTTTGTCCTTTGGAAAGCTTTAAGCAATTTGAGAAAATTGTCAAAATACTGGGAATAGGTTCATCGATTCAGTTTGAGTTTAAAGCACTGATTGTAAACGGATGGCATTTAACCACTTGAATCATGCTCAAAGTACCTGATGTTCCCCTATTGGAGTTTGCATGCTGAATTACCATGATGCATATTTATAGCAATTTTCTTAACCAAATGTTCTTACTGCAACTAGTGCTTTGAATGTGTCATGTGGGCCCCACTATAATATCAAAGTCGAAAAGTCTTCTTTTCTAAGACAAGAATATTTTACTTGCTAATGGAATAAAAAAGGAAAATCTGTATTCTTACCGAATACGAGACAAGGTCAGAAAGTGTTCAGAGTATCAATAGTCTATAATTTCCTCTGAATCTTCTCTTTTCTTATTCCTTCAAGGTGAGGGCTGCATCAGTTACATGTTTTGCGGGTATAACTTCCTCTGTGTTCTTCTCTCTAGTGAAGGAGAAACAGGACTTGATTCTTTCCTCAATAGTAAGTTCCGATAATATGTTTTTATGTGATTTGACTTTTTTACCGTGGCAAATTGAAACATTTTTCTTCATGATAGGTTTATTCATCATAACAATGAAATTATTGCAGTTTTTTGCAGCCAAACACGATGAGGTTCCTTCAGTTAGGTCAGCTGCTTGTCGAGCAATTGGTGTCATTTCATGTTTTCCCCAAGTGTTTAAGAGGTGATTATAAAGTTTCCATTTTCTTTTCTGAAATCCCTTTGTGCTTAGACTGTGGATGGAAAAATTGATAAAAACTTGAGTGGTACAGTGCAGAGATCCTTTCCAAGTTCATCTATGCAGTGGAGATTAATACCCGTGATTCCTCAGTCTCGGTATTTCTTTTTAGTTTCAGGTTTCGGTATCATATGGTACCCTTAGATTTATTCCTCACTGGAGTAACCTTTTCCTACAAATTTATTGCTTCAAGGTGCGAATAACTGCTTCTTGGGCTTTGGCAAACATATGCGATTCTATCCGTTACTGTATTGATACCTTTTCCTTGGAAGGGTCTACAGGTAGGATAATGTAACGGGAGTTGTTTATTATGTTAAGCTTGCTTACATATATATATTTTAAAATCATTGTTGATGCGGCTATTCCTTTCGCGTAGATTATAATGCTGTCTCTCAATCAGTAGCATTACTAACTGAGTGCGCTTTACGTTTATCAAATGATGGAGACAAGGTAGATATCTATATTGAGTATGTTTTTGTTTTGTTTTGTTTTTTTTGCTTTTTGTTTGTTTTTCTTAATTGTTTCTTTTGTCCTTGTCTATGTTATTAACTGATTGCACTTTACGTCTATCAAATTTTTGCCCTTTAAGGGGCCTTGTCTCCTTCTTTTAGTGCAAATACCAATTTGAATACTTTTTTTTTTTAATTTCTATCAGATAAAATCAAATGCTGTGAGGGCTCTGGGAAATCTTTCAAGATTTATTACATGTAGAAGTCAATCTGGTTTTCAAGATAAGATAATGGGCGAAACCGGCTTATTTGTGAAGACCGACAGTCCTGAGGAGTTGCCATCCACTAGTGATTGGAAAGACCGTAATAGTTCTGCATCAGTATTATGTCGTCGAGCCTTTTCTGTCGATCCGCGTTGGCTTGAGAGAACAGTGCAGGCATTTATTTCTTGTGTTACAACTGGGAATGTTAAGGTACGGTGGAATATCTTTCTGATAAGACGTGTGGATAAGAACGAGTCTTCGTTGTGAGGACACATTTTTGGCTCCGTACTTGAGTAGGACTTGGTGATTTGCAGGTTCAATGGAATGTTTGTCATGCCTTGAGCAAACTGTTTCTAAATGAGACATTGAGACCACAAGATATGGATTGGTATGGGGATTCTAATTTTTGCATGGTTCCTTTAATTTGCATTTTCTAGTTTGTGCATCTATGATTCTGATGATTTATTTACATATCTTGATGTATGAAGCAAATGACATCATGCATAAGGAAGATGTATACGTGATCACTTTCTTAATCCTAGTAGATTCCTTGATCTGAACAAATGGTGTTTTCCCTCCTTTTGCTGAAAGCTTGGATCATCTTTGTCTAAAATTTTAGCCAATATTTTCAATCGTCTTTTCTGTCTATCTGATTTAACGTCTGCTAAACTTGGATGCCAATTCTCAGTTGAATTGTCAGGGTAAATTGTGGCTCTAAAATTAATATGTTATCATATGAATTGTGGAACGTATACCCTTGAACTGTTCAGATTGGCACACTTTATGATGTTCTTACGCAAGACATTTTCATGCAGGATGAAGGTCTGCTCATAATGCATAATAAATTATGTATGCTTGTTTTTGTAGGGCTCCATCAGTGTTTGGTATTCTTTTACTGTTATTACGTGACTCATCTAACTACAAGATCAGGATACAAGCTGCCGTGGCCTTGGCTGTGCCATCGTCTCTACTTGGTGAGTAGTAGGTTTCATTGTACCTTGTGTTGCCAGACAAAGTTAAATTGGTTTGACTGCTATGTGACGATTGATATATTATGAACTCTTTTCAACTTGGTTAGTACCTGCTTGTTTCATCATAATGTGACGTCAGTTAGAAAGTAACTTCTATTTCTCTTTTGGTTTATTGCAGATTATGGAAATTCCTTCTCCGATATTGTCCAGGGTTTAGTCCATTTGGTAGAGAATCTAGATAAAGACCAGATTTCAACACCATCAAGTTTTAAATACAGGATTGCCCTTGAGAAGCAGGTCAAGAATTTAAATGGCTTAAAGCATTTGTGCCTCTCATGTACTTGGAACTAGGCATATATATGTGTGTATTGAAGACGATAAAAGACAATGGAACCATGGATCTTGCTAATGATTTAAGTAGATGTAAAATGTTGCTGTAGAGTGAAGCTAGATTGTCATGGAAAAATTTTAAGCAGTTGCAGTTTCAAGTATATCGACAGTTTCGTTATCGTTTTCTAAATAACATGGCAACACCCAACTAGCATACACATGTTTGTACTTAGATATCTATGCTCATAGAACTCTTCCAATATTCATGATTTTTAAAAAAATTCCATTATCAAACGAAAAAATTAAGTGCTTTGTTCACTTTCAGTGTTGGCATCCAATCCCGTTTGGAGGTTGAGATCCAATGTTCAAGAGTATAATAGTAAAATTTCAAGAAGTTTTCTCTCTCTCTCTCTCTCTTTATATATATATATATGTGTGTGTGTGTGTATATATAGGCATAGGCATATTTATATATTTATTGATGTCTGACCACTTAATTAATCTGTTGGTGTTATTGGTTCAGATGACCTCAACTTTGTTGCACGTTCTTAGCTTGGCTTCCAGCACCGATCGTGAACCTCTGAAAGATTTTCTTATAAAAGTAAGTGTTTCTTAAACGGCCTGTAGAGAAGCAAGTTGGTCATAGGCTATGATTTTAGTTGAAAGTAGCTTATGAAAGCATGTTCTGTTGGAAATTTGTGTAATTAGCGTGGTCGTTTCTTGTTGGTGACAATGAAAGTTCCATCAATCTGTTGTGTTGCCTTGAGTCCTTGTAAACTGTGTCTGGGCAATGTCGGTTATTTCTAGAAGTTTGAGGACATGCAAATATCAAAGTGAGAGGTTGACTTCTAGTTCTGGGTTATGATTTCTGTTGTTACGTTGGCAAAATGTTATCCTTGATTAATTTGTCATTGTTGTGCGGTCTGTAGAAAGCAACGCTTCTTGAGGAGTGGTTGAAGGCGCTATGCTTGTCATTCCTGGCATCATCAGGTTGTCAAAGTTTAGTTGAAAACAAGTCCGTTGGAGACCAAAAGAAAGAGATGATACGCAAAGCAATTTGGTCGTTGACTGAATTGTTCAAAGGCAGGAAGCAGTACGCGATTGCCAAGAAATTTGAGAAGTTGGAGGACAACATTCAGTAAATATTCATTCGGGGTTTCATTTTTCTTTTCTTTCTCTATATTGTAACATTATTTTTGTATAGAGTTGGTGGCGTGGTTATAAGTGAGAGTGTCCCATGGCCGGCCAAAATGTTCCGATTGTTTAACCTACACACCAGGGGGCCTCGTCGGAAGCCAAGGAAAGAAATGAGAAGCAAAAATTATAGAATTTTTTTTTTAGGGAAGGATAATAGAGACGGAAGGGGCAAGTACCTGTCCAGTTTGACTCACGAAACAAAGGAATTAAGACATCTATTTAGATAACCAAAAAAAGTTTAAAACAAAAAGGCAAAAAGGAAAGAAAGAGAAGAGAAACCAAAGGCCACGTGGACCACCATTACCAACTTTAACGTTGCGTTTTGTGTTTGCTTTTATTGCTACTTTATTCTAGTTTATTCTAGCCTACGTTCTTCTGTGTATTTGAAACCATGGTTGTCACAATGAAAAACAAAAAACAAGTCAGCGAAAAAAGAAGAGAAAAGGTTTGAATTTACACACACACACACACACACATTGGTTTAATGGCTATCTAGTCTCTAATTCACTCGAAAGGGCATTGGGCGAGTGTCACTTTCTATAAAAGGCTTCAAACGGAACATTTCGGATTTGATGTTGAATTGTCATGTGCGAGCAGTGAGCTTCACTCACTTGGTCAGGATCATCACTCTAACAAATAAATATCGATGGACATGTGCCACTCACAAGTACCACGTTATCTCTTTCTCTCTCTTTCAATCTATTTACTCATTAATGTTGTTTGTTTAAAACTGCTTGAATAATAGATAAATGGACAGAGAGATAGATAATAGTTCTGAGTTTAGGTAAAGAAACTGTCAGCCATTTTTTTTTCTCGTGGGATAAAAATTTGAGCAAGAGATACAACATTCAACCCAGATTCATACTGAAAGCAACGCAACAGCTATCGAAGTCGGAAACCCTTTTTCTGTTTTCACTTACTTTGATGAAGCAAATAGCATATTCTTTCTTCTTGGCATTTGGGATGCTCATTATTTTTCTGTTCAAATAAAATAATAAGTTGATAACAAACAACAAGGAGGCGTAAAAAAAAGGGGGAAATTTGACTTACATCCCTTTGGGAACTGGAGCAATTTAAAGCTATAATTTTTTTTTTTCTATAAAGCCTCCCGCACAAAAGAAAGAAAAAAATAATAAAAAGAAGTGAAGAGTTGATAGGTCTTTGAATTCGGAACCTAGAAAGAAGCCAAAGTGCAAAATGCAAAAATGAGAGAAAAAAAAGGACATTTTTGTTTGATTACCAATTAACATGCAATTTCTAACAGATTAAAACTTAACCAAAAAAAAAAGAGAAAAGAAAAAGAAACTCTAACTGATTAACAAATTGATGACCAATAACAGTTAGCATTGTTTGTATGGATAACAGTCTTAGAAGATTAGGTGAGATGAGAAAGAGGACAAGGGTTTGCCGAACAGACTCTTGTATCTCTTTATTCATGTCTTATGTATGTTCCTCTACTAAAATCATATCATATCAATAAAAATACTATGTTAATTAAAATATTATATAATTAACCATATTAGTTATAATATTTTAATTAATATGGTATAATATTATTAGAGAGCCCAACAAAAGACAAAAAAATAGAATATATAAGCCTTATACAGGGTTGGGTTTTGTTTGGTCGTAATCTTTTTTATCTTTTAGTTAGAATGCTAGAGATGGAGAGTAAATTGAGGCTGTTGGGTCTCCTAAGATGCCTCAGATTCTGCCACCTCCCTGGCCCACCTTGATGACCAAATCCAATCCTTTTTTTTTTCTAAAGGAGCCACTTGAGGCTTCTGCTCCCCCTAACATGCCTGGCTTTCCTTCTCTCTCCTATTAAACATTTTACCCCGACTTTTTCTTCTTCTTCTCCCTCTTCTCTCTGTCTTTTTTAACCTTTATCTTCTCTGCTTTTGCTGCCCTCTACTCCTCCTCCTCCTTTTTTTTTAATATTTTTTTTATTGTTATAGTGCATGTGCATGCATTCTTAAAAAAGAGCAACAACGACAACACAGATGTCAAGGAATAATTTTGCTTCATATAGTACTATTATTATTATTATATTTGCTGCACTCAGAAAGTCTCACTCTTGAGAATTACTTTCAGGTTTGCCCTGTTCTTATCTTCTTGTCTCTTTTATTTTTCTTTTTCTTTTTGTTAAAAAATATCCTATTCAAATACAAACACAAATACCAGCTGTTGCTTCCTACACATTGGGAGTCTCTCCCCATACATATACTTATAATATACTTGTGGTCGCCTTTTCGTTCCTCTTTTCTGGCTTTACTTTAATAGATATAAAAGTTTTAAGCTTTCGCATATACAAAAGGAGAGAGAAAACAAATACAGTAGTAGTGCAAACATTTTGAAAAAGAAAAGAAAAGAAAAGAAAAGAAAGGGAAAGGGCAAGATAAGGAAAGAGCAAAAATGCAGAGTGTCTGAGATTAAAGAGGTGGTGCAAGCTTCCGTTTTTCTTTTCTTCTAAACAAAAAAAAAAAAAAAAAAAAAAAAGAGAAAGAAAAAAGAAAAGAAAATTAAAGTTGGTATTCTACCGCTGAGAACTGGAATGTTCGTGGCTGAATGCATCTGTTTTTTTTTTCCCGTTTTAGTGATTAGAGCAAAATTTCTGAGTCTGACATCTAGCTTTTTTGGCCATTTCGATACTGTTTAACTTCTCCACCACTTTTAAATATGTTTTTCTGTTGTTCTTCTTTGAATTACTTACATCTGTTGAAGCTTATTCAAATATGTTTTTCTTTTCGGCCTATTTAAAAACGGCATCTTGGACTTTCTTTTATTATTTACTCATCTTCTTCTGTTAATGAAGCTGTAGTGCTATTTTTCTTTTATTTTTTTTTGTTAAAGTTTCATTCTTGTTAACTGTTTTGGAGTCGGAATCATTAGAATGATTACAGTGGTTTAAAAGTTTCTTACTTTGTAATTCACCAGAAAAAAAAAAAAAAAGATCCTTACTTGTGGGCCATTTCAGTTGTTCCTCTCTCAAATTTATCTTTCGTCTTCTTCGTTCTTGTTTATTTCGCATTCTTGTTTTCTTCTTGTTTATTTTGGTTCTTGGTTATTACCCTGATCCCCTCTGTGATTTCTGTTTATTTGTAGGACAAGTACTAAGGATGAGGATGTGTATATAAGCATCTGTGTTTTTGTTCCAAAATCGTACGTATGTTTATGTATTAGACTAGGTTGTTGTCAGTGGTGGGGTCACTGATGTGATTCTTGTTGTTATGCAAATGTTGAATGTTTAGGAAGCAAAAGTGAGATTTGTGTTGATTTGAAAACAAAGCGTGTCAAGTGTGCAAGTAGTAAGATGGCCCGGGAGTACAATGGATCGCCAAAGCATCACCATATAGAGTCAAAGCGGAAGAGGCTCACTTGGATTTTAGGAGTTAGTGGGCTTTGCATTTTGTCTTATGTTTTGGGATCATGGCAGAATACTAAATCTCCAACAGCTCCTTCACAGACGTACAATAGGATTGGTTGTGATGAGGCGGATAGCCATGTTGGATCGTCATCGTCATCGGCATCTTTGTTGGACTTTGAAAGCCATCACAGTGTCAACATCACCCAATCGGAGGGAATCAGAAGGTTGCCGCCTTGTGACATGTCGCTCAGCGAGTACACACCCTGCCAACACCCTCAGAGGGGAAGGAAGTTCGACCGCAACATGCTCAAGTACAGAGAACGGCATTGTCCCACTAAGGAGGAACTCTTACTTTGCCTCATACCTGCTCCCCCCAAGTACAAGACGCCTTTCAAGTGGCCTCAGAGTAGAGATTTCGCCTGGTACGACAACATTCCACACAAAGAGCTCAGCATTGAGAAGGCTATTCAGAATTGGATTCAAGTGGAGGGCGACCGGTTCAGATTCCCTGGGGGTGGCACCATGTTCCCTCGTGGTGCTGATGCCTATATCGACGACATTAACGAGCTCATCCCTCTTACCACCGGGGCTCTTAGAACAGCCATTGACACAGGCTGTGGTGTAAGTGAAAATATTGCTATCTTAGTTTGTTCGTTTGTATCGGAGAAAAAAAAAAAAAAATGAAATGAAATAGAATCGCTACTAATGTGTTCTCCGTTGACGATGTCTTGACCTTTCATGGGTAAGGTAGCGAGTTGGGGAGCGTATTTGTTGAAAAGGAACATTATAACAATGTCATTTGCACCAAGAGACACCCACGAAGCTCAAGTCCAGTTTGCATTGGAACGGGGAGTTCCTGCAATGATTGGCGTTATGGCTTCCCAGAGGATTCCCTACCCAGCCAGGGCTTTTGACATGGCTCACTGTTCCCGCTGCTTGATACCTTGGTCTCAATATGGTATTATGTAATCTTTTTTTAGTGTGATGTAGTCATTGATAAACAACATTGTTTTTTAAGATGAAATTCGATGAATTCACATTTGATTTTTCGAGTTTTGTTTTGCAGATGGTCTTTATTTGATTGAAGTGGACAGAGTTCTAAGGCCCGGAGGCTATTGGATTCTTTCTGGACCACCAATCCACTGGAAAAAGTACTGGAGAGGGTGGGAAAGAACTCAGGAGGACCTAAAGCAAGAGCAAGATGCCATTGAGGATGTTGCTAAGCGGATCTGCTGGAATAAAGTGGTTGAGAAAGAAGACCTTTCAATCTGGCAAAAGCCCATCAACCACCTTGAGTGCGTCAAGAGTAGGAAGATTTACAAAACTCCGCACATATGCAAGTCCGACAACCCAGATGCCGCTTGGTACAAACCTATAACCCTTCACCTCTTCTCCAGTTGTGCAGAAAACAAAACTCAATGGAAACTAATATCTTTTAGCTATGGATTGGTACATAATGAGTCCATATGTTTTCTCATTGGCGTTCTCGGTTGTTGTTTTGTTGTCGTTTTTTCTAATAAAATTAAAAAGGTATAAGGACATGGAAACTTGCATCACCCCACTGCCGGAAGTAAGCAGTCCTGATGAAGTGGCTGGTGGGGAGCTGGAGAAGTGGCCGGAGCGTGCATTTTCCATTCCTCCTAGAATTGCCAGGGGTTCAATCCCAGGCATCACTCCTGAGAAATTCCGAGACGACAATCGAGTGTGGAAAGAGAGACTGACACATTACAAGCGGATTACACCTCTGCAACAAGGAAGGTACCGGAACATCATGGACATGAATGCTCATCTTGGTGGATTTGCAGCGGCATTGTCAAAGTATCCAGTGTGGGTTATGAATGTGGTGCCTGCTAATTCGGATCAGGATACGCTTGGTGTTATCTATGAGCGTGGTTTCATCGGGACATACCAGGATTGGTGTGAGGCATTTTCGACGTATCCGAGAACCTATGACCTCATTCATGCTGGTGGGGTCTTCAGTATATACCAGGACAGGTAAGGACTTGTTGATTCGACTAGTGTTACGAAAGTAGTTGTAGTGTTTAATGAATGAATGACATATGATTTATGGTTTTTGGTTTTCGGAAATGATATTATTGAAGGTGTGACATCACATACATTCTGCTGGAGATGGATAGAATTCTGAGGCCAGAAGGGACTGTTATATTCAGGGATACAGTAGAGATTCTGGTAAAGATACAAAACATTGCAAAGAAGATAAATTGGAAGAGCCAAATAATGGACCATGAGAGTGGGCCCTTTAATCAAGAGAAAATTCTTGTTGGTGTCAAAACATACTGGACTGGTAAAGCGCCGCAGGAACAGCAGTAGCCTAGAATTACTTTAGAGACTACAACATCTTACAATTTGGTGTACTGTGTATTAATATTATTTCCGTTTTGCAAGTTTAGTTTTGTCCCATGAGAATGTGAAATGGTTTGTCCTTCTGATGTTCCTTTTTTTTTTTTTTTTTGCCGGTAATAAATACCGGCCATTCTAAGGGGATATTTATCGGACGGCGGCATGGGTTGTAATCAACGTTTTTTACTTTTATATTTCTCAAACATTATCTGTCGTTATATTTCTATTCAATTTTTAAGAAGAGTGCATATTTTGATATACAAGGTTATATTTGTTGTAAAATCCTTTCATACGTGTGGCTTTAAATTATTAAGATAGACTAGGCCGTGAGTTTTACAGATTAACCTTTCTTTTAGCTTTTGGGTACCAATATTGAATTAAGTTCCTGCAACTGCTGATAATTTTCTACCTAATCCATCGCATCGGTAAAACATGAAACGACCATACTAACCATTTTTGGAGAGTTCCTAGAAGCAGAGAAAAGTTAGGATGAGGGCAATGGTGGAAATTAATGAATCTTTTATGAGTCGGACAAACAGTAGCGTGTTTGAAAAACTTTCGAAAGCAACCCTTCCTTCTCCCAAACAAACAATGATTTTATAATTGGGATAAGATTTTATAATTTCAAAAATACAATGAGAAAAATTATAAGTCTAAATTTGAGTTGAAGGAGAGTTATAAATTTTTAGTTATAGTCGTTTAAATAAGTGCTCAGTTAGCCAAATGCAATAACATATTGAACACAAATTCAAATGACTATAACTTACAACTCGTAGCTCAACTTCGACTAAAATTTGTACCGTTATATTTTTCTGATTGTATATTTGAAATTAAAAAATCTTATCCCAATTCTTTTTTAGACCATTTTTACTCATATCTCGAGGCTTATAGCTTTCGACTAACAGAGCACAAATTCAAATGAACATAGCTTATAATTCGTAGTGCTCCTTTGGCTAAAAGTTGGACTGTTGTAGTTGTATCTTCTAAATTATAAAGTCTTATCTCAATTTTATACCAGACTATTTTTGCACATATCTCGAAGACTATAGCTTTTGGTTAACTGAGTACATATTCAAATGACCATAGCTTACAATTCGTAGCTCTCCTTCAACTAAAATTTGGACCGCTATAGTTTTTTTGATTGTATCTTTGAAATTATAAAATCTAATACAAGTTTTTTATTGAACCATTTTTGGCTATATTTTGAAGGCCATTGCCTTTGGCTTATCGAGCACATACTAAAACGACTATAGCTAACAATTTGTATCTCTCCATCAGCTAAAATTTGGACCGTTGTAATTTTTTTGATAGTATCTTTGAAATTATAAAATCTTACCTCAATTTTATACCAGATGACTTTTACCTATATCTCGAAGACTATAGCTTTAGCTAACCAAGCATATATTCAAAGGACTATGGCTTCCCTTCAGTTAGAATTTGGACCGCTATAGTTATCAGATCATATATTTGAAATTATAAAATCTTATCTTAAATTTATACCAGACCATTTTTTTGCATATCTCGAAGGCTATAGTCTTTGGCTAATCAAGCACATATTCAAACAACCATAGCTTACAATTCATAGCTCTCTTTTAGCTAAATTTGGACTGTTATTCTTTTCCTAATCGTGTTTTTTAAATTATACAATATTATCTTAATTTTATACCGGGACATTTTGGCAATCTCTCGAAGGCTATAGCCTTTGGCTAACAAAGCACATATTTAAACAAACATAACTAACAATTTGTAGCGCTCTTTAAGCTAAAATTTGGACTATAAAGTGTTTTTGATCATATCTTTTAAGTTATAAAATTTTAGCCTAATTTTTACGCCATATTTTTGCCCTTATCTCGAAGGCAATAGCTTTTGGCTAATCAAGCACATATTCAAATGACCTTACTTACAATTCATAGCTCACCTTCAACTATAATTTGGATCTTTTTAGTTTTTTTGATCGAATCTTTTAAATTATAAATTTTATCCCAATTTATCACTGGACCATTTTTGCCTATATTTTAAAGGTTATAGCCTTTGGCTAATAGAGCATATATTCAAACAATTATAGCTAAAAATTTGTAGTTCTTCTTTAGCTAAAATTTAGACCCTTCAAGTTTTTTAAATTGTATCTTTAAAATTACAAAATCTTATCCTAATTTTCTACCAAACCATTTTCACCCATATCTCGAAGGCTATAATCTTTAGCTATCCGAGAACATATTCAAATGACTATACCTTACAGTTCATTGTTCTCCTTTAACTAAAATTGGACCGCTGTAGTTTTTTTTTATTGTATCATTGAAATAAAATCTAATCCAAATTTTTTATCAGACCATTTTTGGCTATATCTCAAAAGCTATTGCCTTTGGCTTACTGGGCAAATATTCAAATGACCATAGCTAATAATTTATATCTCTTCTTTAGCTAAAATTTAGATTGTTATATTTTTTATGATAGTATCTTTGAAATTATAAAATCTTAGCTCAATTTTGTACCGGACCATTTTTGCCTGTATCTCAAAGGCTATAGCCTTTGGCTAATAGAACAAATATTCAAAGGACCACGGCTTATAATTCATAACACTTCTTTAGTTAAAATTTAGACTGTTATAGTTATCTGATTGTGTCTTGAAAATTATAAAATCTTATCTCAAATTTATACTAGAGCGTTTTTTTGCACATCTCAAAGGCTATAGCCTTTGGCTAACTGAGTACATATTCAAATGATCGTAGCTTACAATTCATAGCTCTCCTTCAGCTAAATTTAGACTGTTATTATTTTTTTGATCGTATTTTTTAAATTATACACTATTATCTTTATTTTATACCGGACCATTTTAGCCCCTATCTCAAAGGCTATGTAGCTTCTAGCTAAGCAAGCACATATTCAAACAAACATAACCAACAATTCATACCTCTCTTTCAGCTAAAATTTGGACTGTTATAGTTTCTCAAATCATATCTTTTAAATTGTAAAATTTTAGCCTAATTTTTTATCGACCCATTTTTTGCCCTTATCTCGGAAGCTATAGCCATTGGTTAACTGAGCACATATTTAAATGACTATATTTTACAATTCGTAGGTCACCACCAACTATAATTTGTACCGTTATAGATGTTTAGGGTTTAGGGTTAAGGGTAAAGGGTTAAGAGTTTAGGGTTTAGGAGTTTAGGGCTTAGGGCTTAGGGTTTACGGTTAAGGGGTTTAGGGTTTAGGGTTTAGGGGTTTAGGGTTTAGGGTTTTAGGGTTTTAGGTTTAGGGTTTAGGGTTTAGGGGGTTTAGGGGGTTTAGGGTTTAGGGTTTAGGGTTTAGGGTTTAGGGTTTAGGGTTTAGGGTTTAGG
>CAMOHE010050086.1:259-20441 GCA_946598075.1 Artocarpus hirsutus
CCCCCCCCCCCCCCAAAAAAAAAAAAAAAAAAAAAAAACATAACATCCGTTCGCCTTAAAGTAAAAACTATTAAAAAATGGTCTTTTTGTTAGAATTTTAATGGTAAATTGACAAATAATTTTAAAATTAGGAGTAGCTTGGAAATTCTAGTTATAAAAACAACAAAAAAAAATTAAAACTATAATAAAAATAGTCTTTATTGATGATTAAAAACAAAAACAAAAAATCAATTAAAAACATACTGCTATTCGGAACCCTCTTTTTTTTACAATGTACCAAAATTTGCTTTAAAATTTTATTAATTTTTTCACATTGAAAAAGTATTTTGAAATTTCAAAAGGTATAAATACCAATATAAAACTTTAAAAATAAGAAAGAAGTTTTATTAATACTATCAAAGTTTTTTTTTCTCTTTAAAAGTTTTGTGTTATATTTTTTATTATATTGAATATATTTATGTTATATTATTTTTCATTTCACTAAGTTATACAAATTTAAAATTTTAGAATATTTTTTTGGGTGCGAAAAAATAAAATTTTGAAAAAAATTTTGGTTTATCAAAAAAGAAGGATTCTAATGGTATAATGGTTTTAATAGATTTTTTTTTAATTATCTATAAAAACTATTTTTATTATAGTTTTAATTGTTATAGTTATTTTTATAATGAGAATTACCAAAATACCTTAATTTTATAATCATCTATTAATTTTTTGTTAAAATTCTAACAAAGTACTATATTTGTTAACATTTTATACATTAGAGGGGACGAATGTTATATTTTGAAGTTCATGGGATAAAGTGTTACAAAGACTATAATTCAAAGAGAATTTTTATAATTAGTCTAAACACTTATGTATAATGAATTCGTGGCTATAGAATAAGAGTTCTATGTAGAGAATTTTTTTATTAATGATAGCCATGAGCTTAATTCTGAGTTATTTAATTATGAGTAAGTTTGTGCCCTGAAGAGCCTTTTATTCCTGAAGCCCTGGGCGTTGGCCATGAGTTAATCAATGGCGCCAACTCCCTCAATTGTTATTTCCAGCCAAAAATATGTGGTGTAATACTCCTTCCTACCGACGACATTGTGGTGTGGTTACTAACATTGGTATCGTTTGATGGTAAGCATTTCTAGTAGTAAAAATTTAGGGTTATTAATACCAATGATCTTTAAAAGATGTTTTTTATTTTGTTAGTTATAAACTTTAAAAATTACTATTTTATCATTGGAATTTTCAAAACTCCTTACTTGGCTCCATGAATTTTGAAAATCACTATTTTGTCTCTAAAGTTTCAAAGCCCCTCACTCTGTCTCTTAAATTTTTCATTTTCTGTTCGAATAGACAGAATTAAATTTACGTAATTTACACATGGGTTACCTGTAATGGCAAAAATTAGATTATTACACCTAAGTTTTGTTTCACGTTTACACTCTCACTTGATACCTTTGTTCTTTTTATCGGAACTCTATTTAGAAATAGTTTACATGCACATTTCTTGTCTTTTTAATGTGTAACTCGTTTAACAAGTCGATATTCTTTGTCAATATTTAAATTTAAAAACTAAAGAAGATAAATTATGCATTAAAGATGAGTAAATATCGGCGAACAACATCAAGAAATTAAAAAATACGAATACAAACCCTTACTAAATGAAAGCAGGTAACGAAAACGTTAAATGAGAGTGTAAAGGTGAAACAAAACTTAAGAGTGATAAAATCTCATTTTTGGCCATATAGGTGACCCTTGTGGGAATCACGTTTGCTTAATTTCGTCTATTTAACGAAAAATCAAAAAATAAGAGGCAAAATGAGGAGCCTTGAGATTTTAAGGGTAAAATAGTGATTTTTGAATTTCAGGAGGTAAAGTGAAGAGTTTTGAAAGTTTAAAAGATAAAGTAGTGATTTTAAAGTTCAAGGGCAAACTGAAGAATACCCTAAAGTTTAGCGGCCATTAAGGTTCGTAACCTAAAAATTTATAAAGTGTAGCTAAAATTTAAGGAAGATAACTGTATTCTTATTACGTAACGACAACTTTGCAGAAATAGTTATATCATTTAGGGTAAAATGTAGTTGTCTTCAAGGATTTTTAATTTTAAAAAAAGAACATTTTTCACTGAATAAGATTATTTTTGTAAAATTCAGTTAATTATCATGCTACAAAACATGATTATTTTGTTAAACGGGATACATTTATCCTCAAAACTAAAGGATTAATTAAATAATTATGCCTTATAATTTTAATTGCTTCTCACTATGTCCCGCTTATTAGAAACCATAAAAGTATTTTTTAAATTTAAAAATTTTGTTTTAATTGCATCCCTATAAATAGAAAAATAAGGCAAACTGACATCATTACTTTATATAGCTATGAAAAATATCTTATAAATTTTAAAACATAAAATTCCTAAAACAAAGCATCAAATTTCACAAAACATCTTAAATGTTATAGATTTTTAAATGTTAAAATATTTTTAAAATGTTTTTTTGAAGACCCAAAAAAGACAATTAAAAAACAAATTCAATCTAATTAAGGGTATATCTTTTTATATTTGTATTTTTTTTTTCCAAAAATTCTGCCAATGATAAGATTGAAACAAATTTTTTAAATTCAAATGATAGCTCTAAAGTTTCTTAAAAAAAAAAAGTTGAGAAATAATTAAAATTAATAGGTATAGTTAATATAATTAACCTCAAAACTAAATCGTCAAAATAAAGTGCACATAGACCAAAGTGTCGTGATGTTAATAATTTAAAGACGCATATATTATTAGTAATAACCTAAAAAAAAAAATGAGAGAAGTGAGCCTATAATCATTTCTGTATTGAATAGCAGTTAGACTCTCTCAATATGTGTGCGTACATTGTTGAAATTTTTAGTAAAACACATCCGTAATATGGATTGTTTACGAACAAAAATTTTTCAAACAAAAACATTATTTATCAAAAATAGATATGTAATTTTATTTTGGCTATTGCATCGAAGATTAGAGCTCAAACTTTGTGGCAAATTGAAGTTATTTTGTTACAAACTTTGCACTGTAGATCTTTCGAGCCAAACCCTCATACTAATAGATTGAAAGAGTTTGTGTCTAACAATAATGAATATTAATCTTACAATATTTTTGAATCTAACTATGTATTCAAAACATGAGATAGTAAGATATTATAAGAGAATTTCACATCTTCTTCTCTTTTGAAGAGGAACTTTTCCTTACTTCTAAAATGAGCATTTTCCTTCCAACCAAAAAAAAAAAAAAAAGGGCTATTTAAATTTCTCACCATCTACTTCTCTCTTCCAGTTAAAGACCCATATGGCCAAATGTGAGTGATAGAAAGTGAAAAGTGGCCTCCTTTTGAACTAAATTCAATAGTATCCAAAAACTAAAAATCTATTTAATTGTAAGAACCATAATAACTTACTTAAAAAAAGGGTTTTTCATCACCAATAATTTACTTTAATAACCAAAAATTTTAATGGTAAATTATTGATGTTAAGTAGCTATTAAATACCTAAAATTTTGGGTTCCGTAATACACTTTTTCATTTGAATTTCAAAAGCTGTTAATGAGTAAACTTTGTATTTTTTTTTTACTGATCAAATTATTTTGTTCATAGAGTGGCAAAACTTCTTGTGAGGAATTTAGGAGTAAGACATATTCTAACGACAAAGTAATTTAGATTTTTTAATGACTAGATTATTTAGGTTTTAATGTATAAATTTCTTATTTAGCTTTATCAATGATTAGTTAGTTTTTCTAATGAATAAAATACCAAATCATTTTAAAGCAATTTAAATCTTCATATTTTCCCTTTTTAAAGACTATGCTAATTTTTTAAAAGACTAGTGAATTTTTCAATGACTAAAGTACTTTGTTTTTGAATGACTATATTCTCTTTTTCAATGGCTAGTTAGTTTTTCCAGCGACTAAAAATACTTTTTTATAAAAAAAAAAAGAATTATATTCGTTCCTTTAATGACCAAAAATCAGAGTTTTAATTTTTCTTTTTTTAAAAAAAAAAATCTGAGTACTTCTATTTTCAAAGCCAAAGTTTTTAACGTGCTTGTTTGCATGAAAATTACCTAAGAACACAAGACTAAGAACACAATCATATGAATATAAGGATGTAAATCAATGCTCACATAAGAGGGAAAAGGAAAATGAGAGTTTATATAATTCACATTGTTGGATTATGAAACATACACTCAGCAAAATACAAGGATGTAATCAAGGAAATAACTTGCGGACAATAATCAAGGAAATCAAGTGATTATCGAATTATCAATAAGAGATAAACACTAAAATTCTGATTGGAAAATCATAAATAATATGGTTAAAATTGGTATGGTGCTAGGTATTTAAAGTAAGTTTTGACTATGATTGACAATCATATAAAATTAAGCCAATAGTTTATTGGAGTAACTAAAATGGCTAAAATATGTAATTTTTACTCCCTCTTTTTCTCTTTTTTTGTTTTTTCTCTCTTTTTCTCTTCTTTCTTTTTTCTCTCAGTTTTTTTCTTTTCTCCGTTTTATCCATTACTGTATCATATACAAGTTATCTTATAACAAAAGCAAAAGGTTTGGGAGCGATGGAACATTATCCACCCATGTCTCCCACCCAAAATAAAAGAAGACATATAATGGTGGATTCAACCGAACTCGTTTCCTTCCCTTTTTTAATTTAATTAATTTTTTTATATAAAATACGGTAATATTTTAAAAAATCATGTTTACTTAAATATAATTTTGAATTAATCAATCTAATGTCAAGAACTGAGTTAGATGGAACTATGTTCAAACGATATATTATAGTGTATAGTGCATATCCCTAGGATGAAGCGGGTAATATTGAATAACTGAGCATAAATCTCACAATGCCAAGCAACATTCGATTTCTTCTTTCTGCAAGACCATCATGTTGTGGTGTTCTAGGTACAATGAGTTGAGATAAAATACCATGTTTTAATAAATAATTGAATTCAGTATTAAGATACTCCCCTCCTTGATCCATCGAAGAGTCTTCACTAACTAACCTAACTGCTTTTCAGCTTCTACAAGGAATTCTTTGAACTTTCTAAAAGTCTTAGATTTCATTTACATACCTTGAATAATCATCAATAAATGTGACAAAATATTGGTAAATAATTGAATTCAGTATTAAGGTACTCCCTCCTTGATCCCATCGAAGAGTCTTCTCCGACTCATCTAACTACTTTTCAGCTTCTACAAGGAATTCTTTGAATTTTTCAAAAGTTTCTGTTTTGATTTGCATACCTCGAATAATCATCAATAAATGTAATAAAATATTGGTAACCACCCCGTGTTTGTACATTTAATGGACTACAAACATTTGAATGTATTAACTCAAGGGATTTATTAGCTCTTTCGTCTTTTGCAAAGAAAAGTCTCTTGGTCATTTTCCCTTCTAAACAAGATTCACAAATATGTAGATTAATAACTTTTAGTTCTCTTAATAGACTATTCTTTACTAATCTATTAATCCTATTAAGATTAATATGACTCAACCTAAGATGCCTAAGGTATGTTTCATCATGATAAGAAATCTTTTGCTTTTTAAGTTTAGGTTGTTTAACTTTGAATATTTCGACATTAAGAAGTGACTTTTTGCTGGGTTTGAAAATGTAAAGACCCATTTTCTATTTTTACAAAATAAACATTCAGACCATTTCTAAAATATAATAACATACTTACCATGAAAAAACCATTAAATAGTTGTTCAAATTGGTGGGAAACAAAAATCAAATTTTAACGAAAACCAAGAATAAAATAGACACTATTCACAATAAAAATTTATTTCCAAAATAAAGTAAACTGCTCCTACTCCTTTTATTGATACAATCGCTCATGTTCCCACTCTCATCGTGTGTTCCCTATTGGCAAGTTTTTTTTTTTTTTTAAGAACTAAGCATCTACCAAGAAAAATAAACATGATTAGTTGCCCCTGAATAAACAATCTAAGATCTTTAATTAAGCATGCTTCTAGAATAAGTGGATTTGATTTATCATTCTTCTTTGTCTCTTTGAGCTTTTGGAGATACTTCTTACACTTTCTCTTCCAGTGCTTATCTGCATCGTAGTAGAAACATTTTCTTTTCGGCAGCTTTTTGGCGATCCTTTTGTTGTCGATGCTCTTGTTCTTCTTGGGTTTTCCACCACTATTAGACTTAACACTTCCTTTAGTTCTCCTCTCTCTTATTCTGTTCTTTTTAGCAAAATAGAAAGGTTGAGCATTGGCATTATTTGCTCCACCATCTTTGATTTCTCTTTCTAGATAGATTCAAAATTTGAAGCTTGTTAAGCAACTCAATCATATTGTATTTCAACTCATTCGTGAAAATGCAAGGGAAAGGGTTTCTAAAATCATCCCCACCTATGTGGCTTCATCAATATTGTCCTATTAATTTCGGCCTCATCCAAATAGTTAACCATGTTGAGAACATGGTCTCTTAGCAAAATTCCTACCTTCATCTTGGCATTCATTACAGTCTTTACGACTTCATGTCATGCCCCTTCAAAAAGGCTCCCAAACATCTCTACTACATTATCTAATAAGCGGTTTTCATTATAGTCTTTACGACTTCATGTCATGCCCTTTCAAAAAGGGTCCCAAACATCTCTACTACATTATCTAATAAGCGGTTTCTATACTTTTTGTGCTTTTGTATTAACATGCCAGACATGCTGGTTAACAGGTAGTAGTGGGCCTTTGTTGTTTGCCTCGATCCAACGGTCCTATGCTTCTTGTACATTATAATTAGTATTGGTAGTATGTGGTGAAGGACACTCCTCCATTGGGACAAACTTATAATTTTTGCCAAATAAGTACTATCTTCATATTACTTGGATTTGACATAATTGTTGTATTAAATAAATGACATAAATTAAATGGTTGCATAAACATAATAAAAATATTTTTGAATAGTAAACATGATGCATGATGGATATATAAAGCATATAAAAAATTACTTATTCCATGATAATTCAATTTCTTATAAATAATATGCCACCATAGGGTAGGTCATATTATTTGTAAATTGTATTGAGACAATCTCAATTAATAAATATATTTGAAATATCTCATTTTTTTTATGTTTATTAGCCACTATTTTGCTTTCATTAGAACATAATTGACAACTTAATTATATTTTCACAAGTGTTACCTACTATTTCTGATTTTAACAACGGAACTCAAATTTGCTACCAAAAGCCAACCTTGTTATTGATTTAAATAGATACTCTTCGTGGAGAGGACTAAATCAAAATGCCAAAAGACGTCACCCAAATCTTATCTTGTTGCGCCAATAATAGATACCGCATATTACATTTGTCATATACCTTATTCCCACTCATATTTTGAGTTAATGTGTTTATGTTTTATTAATTCTCATAAACAAAGCCAATTTTAATTACTCGATGAAAGTGTGTTAATGGAGTCATATCCTATTTACATTTAAAATAAATTATTAGATTTAAAAAAATTGATTATGAATAATCTAAGATACCCATAAAATAATAAACTATTAACATTAGACAACTAAAAGAGCATCACAGCATCAGTAATATCCCTTCTTATTAGGCTTCCTTTTTAAGATATACCATGATAACTATACCATGCTCACACATGAAAAAGCTAGTGACACTTCATAATATCAATTAGTGGATAACAACCTTCTCTACATATACATATATAATTCATGCATGCATGTATATATATACATATATATGTATATATAAATGTGGTTTTAATAGATATGTTTTCAATAGAATTGTTATTATTAATTGTTTAATATGAATTGGACGATTGTAATAAATTAAATAATTGATAGAAAAATATGACAATTAAATGGATCAATTGAATTCTTATTATGTCACCTCATCTATTGTTATTAAAATATGCAATTATTGAAAGTGTAACCATTAAAAATGTATTCATTGAAAACAAGTGTGTGTGTGTATTTATATATATATATATATGTTATTAGAATTAATGGCCTCTAAACTTTAATGTCTCTCTCACTTTGCCTCTGAACTTTAAAAATCACCACTTTACTCTCTGAACTTTCAAAACTGCTCAATTTTCCCTCTAAATTTTAAAATCACCATTTTGCCCTTGTTTTTAATCCTCCTCATATTTTTCATGTTTATCGATTTTCCATTCAAATACACGGAAATAAGGCTGTGATTTACATATGGGTCATCTATAAGGACAAAAATGACATTTTATCACTCCTAAGTTTTGTTTACATTTACACTCTGATTCAACTTTTTTTATCTGTTCTTATTTAAGAAGAGTCTATATACATATTTCTTTTCAAAATTGTCTGCTCTTATTTAAAAAGAGTTTGTATGCACGTTTCTTTTCAATATTATTTGCTGATATCTTCTCATCTTTAATATGTAAATCATCTACTTTAGAATTCAAATTCAGATATCAGCAAACAATATCGACTTATTAAATGAGTTACGCATTAAAATGAGAAGAAATATGCAAGCAAACCTTTTCTAAATAAGAGTTCAAGTAACAAAAAAAAAAAAACAATGGCATTAAGTGAGAGTATAAACATGAAAGAAAACTTTAGAGTGATAAAATTTCATTTTTACCCTTACAGGTGACTCATATGTGATCCATGTAGGCTTAATTTTATCCATTTGAATGAAAAATCGATAAGCATGAAAAACATGAGGAGGATTAAAACAAGGTAAAATAGTGATTTTCAAAACTCAAAGGAGCAAAGTAAGGAGTTTTAAAAATTCAAGAGGTAAAATAATGATTTTAAAATTCAGTGAGCAAATCGAAAGTGACCCCAAAATTTAGGGGCCATTAATGTTAATAGCCTATATATATATATATATATATATATATATATATATAGCTCCATCAATATTCAATGCCCTCAAAGATCATGATGATGAATGAATCCTATTCAGTTTTTTAGTAGCAGCAAGGAGCAATGAAGATGATCAGTCTGATCAGCAAGAAGTCGTTCTTTCCCAATTACTATCCAAAACAAAAGGATTTTTGGGTTCTTCTTGTCTCTCCTTCTACCAAGGTTTTTGGTGTCCTTCCAGAATTGTTCCCAACGTCATCTCCTTACAAAAACATTTCCAAGCTCTTGACCAAGACATCATTCTAGCACCAAAACCCAAATGCGGCACCACCTGGCTGAGAGTTCTTGTGTATTCCATCGTCAACCGCACCCCCTACATGCCCTCCGACACTTCTTTGCTCACTTTCAATCCGCATCAACTCGTACTTTCATCGAGTTCACCCGTTTGCTGCAGAAAAAAAATGGGTTTGGTGACAACGTCCTAATTTTTACTCACAATATCAATACCCGTCTTTTCTTTCTTTTTGGTAAAATAAGAATATCTCTTTGTTAATTTTTATTCTCACGCAACATTACAAAGAATTTTCTGCATAAAATACTTTTAGCTGGTCATGGCGATTTGTAGATTTAAACATAATTAAAGTGATTAAAAGTAGCTTTTTTTTTTTCTCGTAGTAATGCTGTCAAGGTTCCGCATCTACGTAACATTACATCCCCGCGGCTATTCTCCACTCACATTCCCTACTCGTCCTTGCCTGAACCTGTCAAGAGCTCAAAATGTCGAATCATCTACCTTTGCGAAACCCCCTTGATGTTATCATCTCCTCTTGGCATTTTGGGACTCAGGATCATCCAGATCGTACTCGCTCGCAGTGGGAAAACATGGAGAAATATGTGGACAAGTTTTGCAAAAAAGAGGAGCGTCCGGTCCCTTTTGGGACCACATTTTGGGTTATTGGAAGGAGTGCTTGGAGAAGAAGGAAAAACTGCTGTTTTTGAGGTATGAAGACGTGAAGGAAGAAAGTACTTTTCATGTGAAACGGATTGCAGAGTTCGTAGGGCTTCCTTTTTCTGAGGAAGAGAGCGGAGTAGTTGTCAAGCAAATATCCGATATGTACAGTTTGAGCAGTTTGAAAGATTTAGAAGTGAACAAAAAAGTTAAGTTCATGCCCAACTTTGAGAATAAAAGTTACTTTTGGAAAGCAGAAGTCGGTGACTAGGTTAATCATCTTAGCCCTTCCATGGCAGAACACATAAAAAAGGCAAGTGAGGAAAAACTACGGGTTCGGGTTTAACATTCAAATATATCTAGCTAGCTTAGTTTTACCTTGAATTGCCACATGAAGGAAAAGCCGAAGAATAATCTTTTGTGGGTTTAGCAGCTGCGTCTCTTTTTAGCCTTCACTACATTAGTGGTTATGCATTTAGTGGTTTCAAGAACAAGTGTATGATGCATCTTTAAAGAATTGAAAAAAAAAAAAAAAAAAAAAGAGGAAAGGGAAGGGAAAGAAGAATGTCTGCCTATGAGTTAGATGCTCTTTTCCTTACGTTTTAATGATAGAGTTAAGCAGTTTGCTCAGCTTGAATTGTGTATCCTGAGCAATGCTACTTAGCTCTATGGGTGCTAAGAGTTGAGCCTCTTATCTAATAGAAGAATGCTAAGAACCAATAGATGATGGGTCTCACAGTGTAAGATAGAAATGCGAAGCCTACCATTATTTAATTCCATCTACAGTGCAGATCGATTATTGTATTTTCTTTTTTGCGGCTTTCGTTTGGAGGATTCTATTTGATTGAAATAGATATATCCGTCAATTACATGTTGTTGATCCTACTCAAACTGTTGAATTGAAGGGACCTCTAATTGTATTAAAGACTCCAAAGTTGTGCTCATGGATATGCCTGCACAGCAGAATGATGGTTGGTTAAATAGCTAGCAACCCTTGGTCCTACGAGAAAAGGTCTACCTCACATATACATATGGATTTCCAATTAACAAGACTCGCTTTTGGGGGGGGCGTTCTGTCGTCATACTGAAACTATTGCCTGTGATGCTATTTGGATCCCCCTGCTATTGACAAATTTAAAATGAAATGTAGATGTTGCAGTTTCCTAAGGGAGCCCAAACCACAGGAACAGGACTCGTTTTTGTGGGGTCAATTCACCGTTTGAAACTATGCCCATAGTGCTAGTTGGTTGCATCCCTCCTGGTATTGACAAATTCAAACTGAAAGCAGACGCAGCAGTTTTCAAAGAAAGGGCAGGCCATAGGAATTGGAACCCTTGTTCCAAATAGTGCTGCTGTGAAACAATAGCGGCTATGGCTATAAGGTTACCAGGGACTTTTTCATCTAGAGAAGCTGAGTTGAAAGCTCTTTGCTCCACTTTGCATTGGGCAACTGAAGTTTGGATTAATCGCCGCTATGTAGAATGAGAATCTAATTCTATAGATGTCATCAATGCTATTTGTTCTCATCAGTGTGATTTTTACTGTGTTTGGGAACTTGTTGTTTGAGATGTTAAGTGTCTTTGAAGTCTGACCATACTTTCCTAGAGTAGACTTTAAGCATGTTTATAGAATAAATGGCAAATAAAACAAGGATTACAAGAAGAATAAAAGGAAATTATTAAGAACAGATCTATTCAGTTCATAGTCAATTTTCTGATCAAATGACATGCATCTGATATGATTGTTCAGCTATTATATGCACATTATATTAACTTGAGAAACTTAAACAAATCAGTAATTAGTGTTAAGCAAGCTGTTCAACGAACCTATACGACAAGAATTCAAGTTGGAGGAAGGTTGCCGAGAGAGCTCTGCGACCAGGAGCCGAAGATCCAAACCACCGCCGATGCAAAGATGCAGAGCAAGAGGAAGACCAAGACAATGCGAGTTCTTGCCTGGAGGATTTTATCGATTATGTCTCTCTCGTCTAGAACCGTTGGGTGCATGTCTATGACAATGTCCAGCAGTGCATCCAGAAGCTTCTTCGATTGACAATCCACCACGTCAGGGGAGTTCAACACCTGCAACAGGACTTTCCTGAGAAGATCGACGGCGATCTCCACCTCCGAGGAGTTGAGGCTTGTCGAGGCAGAGGCAAGTCCCGATTTGACTTCCGATGACTGACTCTGACTCAGCTCAGAGAGAAGCGAGCTTGCAAGTCCCGGTTTGACTTCCAATGACTGACTCAGCTCAGAGTGAAGCGAGCTTTCTTCCCCGGCAAGTACCGGTTTGACTTCCGATGACTGATTCTGACTCATCTCAGAGTGAAGCAAAGCTGACAGATCTGAATCGGCCGGACTTACGCTCTACGAAACACGAGGAAAGAACTCGAGAATTTCAAAATCGAATCAACTATTATCAAATTCCGCTACTCAGTTTCACTTTCCTTCCGACGTTTACTTTCTTGGAAAACAAACAAACAAATTAAACGTAATCAGGAATGCCTTGGAATCAGAAGGACCAAAATCAAAATTAACGCAGAAAAGAAAAATTTACATTCTCAGAAATTTGGTCGAAAACCAAAGATCTGGCAGTCGGTTTCTTCTTCAGTCTGCTGCGATCTGGCCTTGAAAATGGAGAAGCTTCTTGCTTCATTTTTGCCCTTTCCTCTTTGGCGGGAAAGGAGATGGGGATTTTTCACTCGTGAGAGAGAGGGTATATATAGAATAGGCGAAGGATGAATGGAGAGACGTTATTTTATGAGAGTATAAAACGACAGTGAAATGTGGAAATGACAACTTTTCTCAAGACAACAAGAGGAATCAAGCATAAACGAATTACCGAAAACAAAAGGTATGGGTATTTGTTTCGACACGGCTTTAATGCAAAATTGTTATATATTAAAATATGAAATAAAAATATATTATAATAAAAAAATTTTATATATTATCATATTTTATTTTCAACTGCTTTCTTAATCGCACTCTTAAAAGATAAATGAAAAGAAATTAAAACTACTTCAAAATGAAAAATGGTGAACATGCAAACAAGAAAGTAAAATTCACACATTCGTCGTGTTTTCACATTTAAAAAAAAAAAAAAAAAAAAGCCTTCACATTCATAGGCCTCATTTGGCACAATTTTTGTTTATACTTTTAGTCAGTAGAAGAAAGAAAGTAAAAGTTGTAATTTTTCAGTAAGTGTTTGAAATCATATTTTAAAAGAGTTTAGTGGGTTAAAACGATTTCAATTATTTTTGAAAGTTACAAATATGTTATATTTAAACTTATAATTTATTATTGATACTCTCGTACAAATTTCAAGTCTATTTTAAAAAGTGCTTTTTTGAGAAGCTTTTTGACAAGAAGCACCTTTATAGAGCAAAAACCCTTCTAACAGTTCATCCAAACACTTTAACTTTTAGACTTAAAAAGCTAAAAGCAACGTTAAAAAAATCCTCCCACACAAGCTCATAACATATACAAAAGGAAAATTTTAGTTTTCATTGCGAAACAAAAATATTCCCAAGACTCATAGTAGAAATTCTCAAATTTTATTTTAAATAGGAAAACTTTTCGTTTTCACCGCTAAATGCAGCAACTCATCTAATTCAGAAAGGAACACGTTTCAACACATCCTCAATGTGATAAATGCTAGGGTCATTATATCCTCTTCTGTAACACCCCGAAATTAATTAAGTGTTATTAGTATGTTAAATGGTGAATTAGTGTGCCATAATTAATATTTTAAACTTAATTTGATCATTTTGTAAAATTTTTAAATTTATTATATTTTTTATTATTTTAATGATTCTTAATTACTCTTAATTATTTTTAATTGTTATTTTAAATTTTAAAACAAAACAATTTGTCAAATGATCAACACGTCCCACTTTGGAAAACCACGTGCGAGACTTGGAATTGAAAACTGCTTCTTCTTTCTTTATAAAAACCTCACTCTCCCTTTTCTCTCTTCACTCTCACTCACACTCTCTCTCTCCTCTCTTTCTCTCGCTCGTCACTCCACCTCTCTCTCTTTCTCTCTCAAAAAATTTTGAGATAAAATTCGATTTCAAGCTTCGGGATTGTAGATTAGAGGCTCGGGAACGCGATTAAGCAACTACAAACCCAAATCAAAGCTTAATCCAATGTTAGTTTTCAAAATTTCTAAACTTTTTAAATTTTTTAATTTTTCATGCGTTTTGAAATCTAAGCTTTTCTAAGCTTAGAAAACCTTCAATCTAAGTTAGATGAACTTAGATTAGCCAGAATACAAACTTTGTTTCATCAAAAATGGATTTGAATCAAGATTTTTCATTTTTCTCTATTTTTCTCCATTTTTGGATTTTTTTAAAAATTTTGTTTAAAACTTGTTTTAATGCATTAGAAAGTAAACTACTATGTTTTTCTATCAATTATGATCATTACCCGTGCCTAAGAACTGAGAAAACAGTTTGAAATTGAAGATTTGGGCTCGGAGAGGCCGAGACCCGTGCCTGGAAAATTCTAAAATTTTTCTAGATCGACAGGGCAAACTTCGTGTTCGATATGCCGGATTCATCCGACCGGCAGGCCAAACCTGGAAAATTTTGGCCGACCAGACTTGGACCTCCAGCAGATCGAACTGCATAGTTCGGCTGGCCGAACCAAGGCGACCGGCAGGCCGACCGGGCATAGTGAAATTTTATGATTTTTCACCCGTTTTCACTGTTTTGAACCCCAATTGAAATTTTAACTTTATAAAATGATTTTATAAACTTAAATAGCACACTAGGACACCACGAGATGATTTAAATACATAGGATATCTCACGATAGATACTAATAGACCTAGTTTGTATATAAGGTTGTGCGTGGATCCGCGGAGCTAACGTATAGCGGACCGGGATTACGGTGTGGGACACCGACGCGAGTATTAAGGTAGGACTTCTACCCCTTCTTTGGTAGCTAGATTTAAATGTTTTGACTTCAAAGATATTTTTAACAAAAATGTTTTCAATGATTGGTTGAAAAAGGATCTTTATTTACTGATTTCATAAATGGTAGAATTGAGGTGATTTTTATAATAATAAACCTCATAATGAATGTAAATGATTGTATTCGGTAAAAAGATATTTTAATAATCATGAAAAGATATATTTTTTTTTTTTTTGGGCATGACGCCATATCAGAGATCGGGTTGTGTAGTGCGCGACCTTGGAGGCAGGTCCCGAAACCCAGCTGGGCCACTACGGTGGTGAAATATATATGGTTTGCTCAGGAAAAGAAAATGGTATTTTTCTGGTCGACCTATTTAAACTATTTTGGTAAGATAAAGCTTTTATTAATTTCCATATATTTATTTATTTATTTGCTCTAGTTCGTTTTCTATGTATTTATTTTATTTCTTTTAAAGTTAAATATTTTTAAAATATAGTCCTACTGAGCCTTTCGCTCACGTTTTATTTGTTTTAAATATTACCCCTTAGGTGGATATCAGCTTAGAATCAGAAAAAAATCCGTTGACCGGACTTGCGACCAGTAGAAGATTTGGGTAGGTTGTATTACAAAATTCAAGGCATGTAAGATCTTAACTTTTCCTTTTATTTTGGACTATGGTTATATTGTAATATTGTCAGTACTGTGTGTGTGCACAAGATGTGGGCCAGTGGGACCCATTCTCGCGTCATCCTATATTTTTATTGTTTTTATTCTTTCCTTATCACTTATTTTATTTTATTTGTTTGAATATTATAGCTGCTCGTTTTAAGTAAACTATTTTAAAAATTATCACATTTTTACTAATAAAATTGATTCTAAAACCTAATTCTTAACTAAATCCTTATTAAATTAACTTAATTAATCAACCATATTACCTCCCGTACCCCAGGGCGTGACAGAATGGTATCAAAGCCAGGTTATGAACCTTGAAAATTGTGCACACATAGGTATGATAATAAAATACCACTAACAGTCCAAATTTTGTTTTCAAAAGTGAGAGAATAGCACCTAGACGACGTTCGACAGCTGACGCCGAGTTTGGAAATGATGAGGGCATGATGAGGGCCATGTTTGCTGCATTTCGGCAGATGGTAGCCAAGGCAAGGCCGGATGATTCTAAAGCTAGTCATCGGCATTCGTATTTTAAGGAATTTCAATGTGCATCTGTACTGACCTTTGATGGAAATGGGGACCCACATATAAGTTTGAAGGTAGTGCTAATACTTGGTGGAAACAAACTAAACGCCTAGAGAACAATGGTAACATCAGTTGGGATAGGTTTGAGGAGCTATTTTACGATGGCTACTTTCCGCAGGGATACAGGGATCAAAAGGCGACATAATTCTATAGGTTGCAGCAGGGTGATATGTCAATTCAGGAATACGAAGCGAAGTTTAATTAATTGGTTAGGTTTGCTCCCTCTGCAGTAGCATCAGAGCGTGAGAAGTGCATCAAATTCCAAGATGGACTTAAAGCCCCTATTCGACGACAGGTGGTTGCCCTGCAACTCAGGAATTTTGGTGAGCTTGTGTCATCAACAATATTAGTGGAAAATGATTACGCACAGTACTATGAGAATTGAGCCAAGACGTCAGGAGGACCATAGAGGAGCGGCAGGAGGAGCATCAATAGTCGACCAACTCCAGGAAAGAACAAGCAGGATGGCGCGAACAGCGACAACAGCGGGCGCAGCAACCCCTACAGCTTCCATTGCCATTTTTGTCAGCAGCCAGGACACATCAAAAGGAATTGCCCGATCATGAATGCTCGCCTAGGATTTCTGACCGAAGAAGGAGCTAGTCGTCAGCCTCACCTTTAGACTCTACCTCAACCTCAGCAGTATCCTCGGCTTCTATTCCATCAGTTCTCTCCTCAGCAACTGCCATATTCAGCGTAAGGACACCAACCGCAGAACTTTCAGCGTAACGTCCCTCAGTACCGAGCGTCGAGTACAACCAGCATGCAGTCGTCATCATCGCAGCAGTATCGATCAATTAACCCAGGATCTAGTAGTGTTGGTAGAGGAAAAGAGAAAGTTCCAGTACAGGTTCACATGATGATATCAAGGAGTTCAGATGCCCAGACCAGTAACACAGTCGTCAATGGTACGATCATGGTTTCTCAGTCTTTAACACACGTGTTATTTGATACTGGTGCCACTCATTCTCTCATTTCGAGCTTTTTTGTACATGCCTTGGGATTAGAGATAGAAGAGTTTGATGAACCCTTAGTTATAGTTTCACTCTTAGGGCTGGTGTGTGTCAATAGTATTTGTAAAGCTTGTAAAATAAGGATTGGGGATGAGATTTTGAAAAGTGATTTGATTGTAATCCCCATGAGTTCATATGATGTAATCCTATGGATGGATTGGTTGTCTAGATATAATGCAGTGGTAGACTGCTAACTTAGGAAAGTAACCCTAGTGTCAGATAAGGGGACAGCGATTACTTACCAGGGTGGTGATGATCGATTGATGAATGGGCGTCTTGTAAGAGCATGTCTCGGAGGGTGAAAGAATGCAGCTTGCTATGCCTTTCTCATGAATTTGGAAGGAGAGCTTAGTGTTTTGAGAAGACATGCAGCGATCCCAATGGTAGACGAATTTAAAGATGTCTTCGCCGACGAGCTACTAGGATTACCACCGCATCGAAAAATCGAGTTTGGTATTGAATTGTTTTCGAGAACAACATCGATTTCTATAGCATCTTACCGGATGGCACCAGCAGAGATGAAAAAACACAGAAAGTAGCTTCAGGAACTTGCTGATAAGGGATACGTCTGGAATAGTACATCATTGTGGGGAGCACTGGTTTTGTTTGCAAAGAAGCATGATGGAACCCTCAGGTTATGTATAGATTATCGACAGTTGAATCGGGTCACGGTGAAGAATAAGTATCCTTTGCCCAAGATCGATGAATTGTTTGATCAGTTGGGAGGTTTGCGGTACTTCTCAAAGATAGATTTAATATCAGGATATCATCAACTTAGGATTAAGGAAGAAGACATTCCTAAGACAGCTTTCAGGACTCGGTATGGACATTTTGAATTTCTAGTAATGCCATTTAGATTTACGAACGCTCCGGTAGCTTTTATGGACCTTATGAACAGGATATTCAGGCCTTATTTAGACCAATTTGTGATCGTGTTTATTGACGACATATTGGTATATTCTAAGACTTTGGAGGAGCATGAGCAGCATCTCAGGATCGTGCTTCAGACTCTATGGGAGCATCAGTTGTATGCCAAGAAGGAAAAGTATAAGTTTTGGTTGACAGAGGTCAAATTTTTGTCATGTCATCTTGGAGCATGGTATTTTGGTGGATCCGTCGAAGCCATAGTGGGATGAAAACGACCGAGGAATGTGGTAGAGATCCGCAGCTTCTTGGGACTTGTAGGATATTATAGGAAATATTTAAATGACTTTTTTAAGATAGCAGCACCGTTGACAAGATTGGTCAGGAAGAATGTCAAGTTTGAGTGGAACGAAGAACGTGAGTTCGCTTTTCAAGAGCTGAAGAATCGGTTAACCTTAGCTCCAGTGTTGATCATTCCCAATAGTGACGAGCCGTACGAGTTTTATACGGATGCTTCAGGACGTGGACTTGGGTGTGTGTTGATGCAGCATGGACGAATGGTAGCATATGGATCGAAACAGTTACGACGTCATGAATGAAATTACCCTACTCATGATTTGGAGCTCGTGGCAGTGATTCATGCGTTGAAGATCTGGAGATGTTATTTGTATGGAGCGATATTTCAGGTTTTCTCCGACTATAAGAGTTTGAGGTATTTGTTTACTCAGAGGGATTTGAACTTGAGACAGCAAAGACGGAAGGAATACATGGAAGATTATGATTTTGTGTTACAGTATCATCCTGAGAAAGCTAATGTCGTTGCGAATGCTCTCAGTCGAAAATCTTTAGGGATACTAGCATGTTTGGCTCTTGAAGATTGGAGAAGGGATGCGACAGTAAGTGAGTTTAGGCTACAGTATCATGAAGACTACGATCGCATTTTGGCGTACCACATGGAGACGACCCCAGCTCTTATTCAGAAGGTGAAGCAAAATCAATGGCAGGACCAGCATCTTCAGGGAATCTGGACACGAATTCAGAACGGAGAGCAGTTTGAAGAATGGAGGATACATACGGATGGATCGTTGTACTTCACGGAGCGTCAAGCGGTTTCAGCTATTGCAGATGTAACGCCCGCCTAATTTTATGTAACGGATTATGTTATGAAAATGACGACGTTAAATGTTATATTTACGAAGATGTATCGTGACTTGAAGAGGCACTATTGGTGGAGAGGTATGAAGAAAGATATTCGAGAATAAAGAGAAAGATCGGTAGGCCGAACAAATTTGTGATAAGGTCAAATATGTGGGATAATTTATTTTGAATAATTAACATAATTACGGGATGATTTGTTTAATTTCCCGTTTTACAAAGCCAAAATATGGCAACTTGAACCGTTCTTGAAAGTTCTGACTATTTATGCATATGTTAAGTTTCTAATTTTTAAATTCATGGAGTTTAGAAATATTAGTACGTGGCCAAGTGTGCAACTTGCCTTCAGGTGAAAGCCGAGCATCAAAAGCCAGTAGGTTAGCTTCAGCCATTTTCTATTCCAGGGTGGAAATGGGAGCACGTGACGATGGATTTCCTTACTAGATTGCCAAGGACGGAGCAGCAGCACGATGCTATTTGGGTCGTGGTCGACAAATTGACGAAGTCAGCTCATTTTATTCTGTACAAATCGACATGTTTGAGGAGGATTCTTAGGGAGTTGTATATGCAGAACATAGTGCGGTTGCACGGAGTTTCTTTGTCTATCACATCAGATAGGGATACCAGGTTTAATGCCAAGTACTGGAGGAGCTTTTAGGAGGCCATGGGTATAGATTTGAACTTCAGCACAACGTTTCATCCTCAGACCAATGGGCAACCTGAGCGAGTTATTCAGATTCTCGAAGACATGTTACTTGCGTGCGCATTAGATTTCAGCGAGAACTAGAAGAAGTATTTGCATCTGGCAAAGTTCGTATACAACAACAGCAATCAATCGAGTATCGGTATTAGGGCTGGCAAATCGTGTTATGTGCTATGTTCGTGCCAACATTATTACAACACGACACGATTACGTTGAGCATGAACATGGCACGATTGATAAACGTGTCTAAAACATAAACACGAACACAATATGCCTATAACACGACACGACACGATTAACACGATTATTAAATGTACCGTGACGTGTTCACACGATTATGGCACGTTTATCATCCAAAAAATTAAAAAAAAAAAGAGAGAAAAAAATTAACATCATGCTTAGTTCCAAAACATAACAAAAACTCTAAGTAAGTTTCAAATATAACAAACATTTCTAATTTGAAATTTAAAA
>CAMOHE010050087.1:0-46577 GCA_946598075.1 Artocarpus hirsutus
GAAAGGCTCAGTAGGACTATATTTGAAAATTATTCAACTTTGAAAGAAATTGCATAAGTCAAATAAACATATGAAAATGAACTGGAACAACTAACAAATAAATAATTAAATATGAAATTAAATGAAATATAATCTTCCAAAAATAATTCAAATAAATTAATCAAAGAGTACCATTTTTTTTCCTTTCCTGGGTAAACCATACATGACTCACCACCGTAGTGACCCAGCTGGGTTTCGGGACCTGCCCCCAAGGTTGTTCACTATACAACCCGATCTCTGATATGGCATCATGCCCTAAAATATATATACATATATATTTATCTGATTCATAAAATCTTTTCTTTATCAGATATAATCATTCATATTCATTATGAAATTTATTAAAATCCATCTCAATTCACTGTTTTAGAAAACGGATGATGGAAATCCTTTATCAACAAGTCATTTAAAAACACTTTCGTAAAAATTCATTTGAGGCCAAAGTATTTAAAATGGCTATCAAAGAAGGGGTAGAAGTCCTACCTCAATACTCGTACCGGTGCCTCACACCGTAATCCCGGTCCGCTATACGTTAGCTCCGCGGATCCACGCACAAATCCTAAATGCATAGTAACTTAGCTCATTAGCATCTAACCTGAGGTATCCTATGATACTAAATCATCTCATGGTGTCCTAGTGTGCCATTTAGGTTTATAAAATCATTGTACAAAGTTGAAATTTAAATCAGGGTTCAAAACAGTTTAAAACGGATAAAAATCACAAAATTTCCCCTGGCTCGGTCGGCCTGTCGGTTCCCTCTGCTTCGGCCTGCCGGACTGCACAGTTCGACCTGCCGGAGGAACAGGTTTAGTCGGCCAAACATCTCCAGGTTCGGCCTGCCGGTCGGTTGAATCCGGCCTGTCGAATACAAAGTTCGGCCTACCGATCTGGGAAATTCCAGAAATTTTCACGCACGGGTCTCGGCATTCCCGAATTCAAATCTTCAAATCTAACCTGTTTTCTCAATTCCCAGGCATGGATAATCATCATAAACAATAGAAAATCATAATAGAATACTTTTGGATGAATTAAAACAAGTTTTAAACAAGATTTTTACAAAAATCCAAAAATAGAGAAAATAGAGGAAAAATGAAAAATCTTGATTCTAATCCGTTTTTGATGAAATGAAGTTTACATTCTAGCTAATCTAAGTCCTTCTAACTTAGATTGAAGCTTTTCTAGGCTTAGAAACTCCAAAATTTCAAAATGCAAGAAAATCTTGAAAAATAGAAAAACTTTGAATTTTAAAATCTAACCTCGAATCAAAGCTTGAAAACGTTGTTTTTGTCGTTGAATCTTGTCCCCGAGCCTTCGATCTCCTAGCCCGAAGCTTGAAAACGAAATTTATTTTCAAAAATTTTGAGAGATTGAGAGAGAGAGTGAGAGTGAACCGAGAGAGACGAGAGAAAGAGGAGAGAGAGAGTGCACGGGAGAAAAATGAAGGGAGGGAGAGAAAAAGTGAAATAAATAGAAGAAAAGAGAGAAAAGCAGTTGCATAAAACTGTGTGTAAGCACACTCTGTTTTCAAATCAAATTGTTTTATTAAACTTAAATTAACAATCAAAAACAATTTAGAATAATTAAAAATCACTAAAAGAGTAAATTAACGCAAAGTTTCTTAATTTTCACAAAATAATCAAATTAAGTTTAAAATACTCATCATGGCACACTAATTCACCATTTAACACTCTTAATACTATTTAATTAACTTCGGGGTGTTACAAAAAAATTTTCCCTCAACAAAGTCTAAAGCTTTCACAATGTAATAATTTGCAACTTTTTCTATGATTCTATTTTGACATTAACTTATTTCTAACCTAATCCTATTTTCTTATTAATAAACTATGTGATGTTTATATTATGATGAAATGATTAGACAGATAATGACAAACAAATTTGGGCACATAATAATTACTTCATATTATAGATAGTATGTCAAATCTCAGTCTAATACTAAGATAAGCTTAAATCAACTTCTTCTTCTTTTCTATTGATATCTAAAGTTTCAACTCCTATACAATATTGCCTTCTATACTTTTTTTAATAAACAAATTCGGACATATTCTTTGTAGATTTCACTTTTCATAATATCAATAATTTTATTAACTAAACTCATCAGAATTTAATCGTATAACATGTCTAAACTTCTAATTTGTTGTTTCTCTTTTGTTTTTATGCTTTGGAGTGTCATACATGAGATGATTACACAAGAGACACTATAAAGACTTTTTATATATGTCTTGCAAAATATATAAAAAAAAACCGCGATTTTGTGCTTTATTTGATTTTTTTCATTGCTTTTAGTAATGTACCTTCACAATATTTCTAATCTTACTCTTGCGTAATCATATTATTCTTTATCATGTAAAAAATGAAGAGATTATATATGTGATTATTAGAATAAATAGATTACAAGAGAAAAAGAGTGTACAGCTATTTATTTTTTGGTACTCAAAAATTATTTTATTATTTCATTGGATTACATATCTTTTTATTCTTTTCATATTTTAATATTAAGTTTTAAATTATGTGATAAATTGAAGCTGTTAAATTTCTAAATAGTATAATCTCCATCAATCTCATTAACCTATAAATTATTAAAAATCTTTTTGATCCCAATGGATAAAATTGCTTAGGAATTATACATGACTCTACAGAATGAACAATAATTTTTTTTTATTTAGGTTTTTTTAAAATTAAACAACAAAATAAGCATTAACCTATACAAAAAACCATTTTAATTAAATATATTAAGTATAACATCCAAAGGGATATTTATACTTTTTAAAAAAAGTTCTTTGACTAACAATGGAAATTAATCACGATACTTCTCTCAGCTACGGCATTCTACTGCAGAGTGCCCCGCGCAATCAAATGACATAAAATCCCATTTTTTAATAAATGTTCTAAGAACTCATCGGAGAGGTATTCACTACCTTGATTAGATCAAAGTGCCTTTATGGGTTTATCTAATTGCTTTTCTACTTTGGCCTAAAACTTCTTGAACTTGTCAAAAGTTTCACTTTTATGATGCATTAGGTAGACATACCCATATCTTGAGTAATCATCAATAAAAATGACGAAGTAGTCATATCATCCTCGTGCCTAAACATTTATAGGACTTCAAACATCACTATGCACAAGTTCTAAAGCCCCTTCGGCCTTATTGCCCTTAGACCCAAATGGTCTTTTGGTCATTTTGCCCTCCAAATATGATTCACATTGTGGTATAGATTACACCTTTAAGTGACTTAAAGGTCCATCCTTTACTAACCTTTGAATCCTATTCATGCTAATATGACCTAATCGCAAATGCCAAAGATAGGCCTTATTAGAGTGAGAAGTTTTAAGCCTTTTAGAGTTATTATCATTAACCTCAGTGTTAAACAATAAGTCCATCTTAGGTTTGATAAAATATAAATTATTTTGAATCCATCCATCATAGATAAAATATTTGTTGTAGGAATTGTTACTTTATTGTTAAAAGAAACTATATAAGAATCTTTAAATAAACAAGCTATAGATATTAAATTCCTTTTAAGTTTAGGAACATAAAAACAATCTCGCAAAAGTAAAATCCAATAATTATCAAAATAAAAATAGACATCTCCCTCCGCTTTAGCTAACACCAAGGATCCATCGCTCATCCGAAGCGTAAAGTTTTCATATAGCAGACTTCTCATTTCTTTGAATTCCTATAGAGAAACACAAAAATGATTAGTTGCTCTAGAATCTATGACCCAAGTGTCACTTGATCACTCAACTAAACAAGTTTCAATAACCAAAAAATCACACATATCTCCTCAAGAAAGGAAGTCCTTGCAATTCTTCTTGATATGCCTGACCTTCCTACAATAAAAACACTTGCTAAATTCAATTAGGAACATGAATCGCCTCTGATGAATATATGCTATCCAGGACCCGTCTAATCCATCATATATTAATAATCATTTTCTTTGGTCATTAATTTTATTAATAGAGCTCCTAGGGAAGGTTAATAATAAAATTATGTCATTTCAACTATTTTATCAATGATCTATAATCACCACCTAGGGGTGTACAGTGATAGATCATGCTAATCCCTTCCTAGGGGTTAGGACTACCTTGTCCCACTTATAGACCAACGATGGAGGCTGTAGGTCCTCCCTTTGAAAACCTTCTCCTACTCAATCTTTTGAAACTAAGGTTTCATTTTAGACATACATGAACAATTTTTAATGAGTGGGACTCCCTATTCTATATGATATGTTATCAATATACATGGTAAATCATATTATAATGCAGACAAGCAAAAAATCATGCAAAGTACCCACAAGCAAAATAATAATAAACAATCATAATATTATGGTTCTACCCTAGAGAAAAGAAATTAAAGATTACAAGAGATCAATCGAAACATATTATTGATTCTTCATCCTTGTATCTTCAAGTTGTATCCATCTTCATGTGGCATCCATCTTCAAGTCTTCAATCCCACATAGATCAAGTACTTCATTTTTTCATTCATCATAAAATGTCATGTTTCTCTTAATTGTCCCAAAAATAAAATCAAAACTACACCAAAAAATGCACCTTTTCTAAAATCCCACAACTCTCTGTCGGCCTGCCGATCTATGTGATTGGCCTGCTGGTCATAACCTATTGGCCTGGTGAACTTGATAGTTCGACTTGCTACCAAAGCTAGCTAAATCCTGTCCCATGGATGGCTTATCGAATTGGAAGTTTGGCCTGCCAATTTGCGACCATTGGCCTACTGAACCTAAGGGTTCGGCCTGCTAACTGAGCTGAATTTACGTTTTTCAAAAAAGTAATTTTTAAGTAGTTTTTAAATCTTATTATCAATAATTCAAAAACATAAAAATTTTAGAGACTTAGGAAGAACTATGGAACTGCTATCATCCATCTTTTAGATCCGCCTTCACTTCGAATAATTATTTACTTACAAAATGTTTACAAATTTAAAATTAAATAATTATTCTTAGACAGTGATGATAGTGTTGGGTTTTGTTGGATTTTATTATTCAAATAAGTAGTGGAAAATTAAAATTAATTCCCAAAAAAACCTTGCAGGATCCATGCAATTCGATTAGATTGATAAGAAAGTCATAAAATCTTACCAGAATGATAAAAAGGGCAAGATTCTAGAAAGGAGAGAGTAGGTTCACTCCAGTGACACCCTAACTCAAGCTTTTAGTATTTGGGATCGGATTCAGACGCTGTTACTTAGAGCAACGTCCTCTTTAGGTATCCACACGAACAGACTCTCGCAAAAATGAATTGGCGTGCTAACACCCTCTCCTTTTTGTTAAATAACTCTCTCTAATTTTAAGGTTTTAATGTCTTTTCCCTTTTAGAATGAGAGAACACATTTTCTCTTCTTAATTCGGCTATAAACCCTAAAACAGGTATAAATATATCTATTGACTTTGAGATAGAGTCGGATTGTAAATAGGGTAAACTGTAATCTGAATTTGACTCAGAGAATCTAGATAATATCTGTAATTCGAATATGATTCAGAAAATCTAAATAATGTCAGTAATTCGAATATGATTCAAAGAATCTAGATAATGTCATATTCAATGAACCTAGACATATCTAGTACATCGAATCTAGACATTAACAGGTTTATTGAACCTAGACACAGTAAACCCAAAATTTATTCTTAGTTTGTTCTAAGTGTGCGACCCTATAGGTTCACATAACATTAGTAGTGGGCTTAAAATTCTGTTTTTGGCCCACAAATCATAAGCGGCCTCTAGCAAGACATTATAATTACCCAAGTTATGCGAATGTCAATAATCCGACATAACCTAATCCACAATAAGTATTAAAGTCTTTTTGTCACTAGATATCTTGATTAAACATAAGGCATGGTTTATGTCATCCTTATACTATTTAATCATATTATTTCTCGATCTTAAGTAGACTGATATTGATAACCCTTATCAATTCATTTCAGTATAGCCATACATTTTACTTTAATCTAACTTATCGAGGGGCCCATAGATATCTTTCTCATGGTAAACGAGGGACAAATTCTTTCTTAATCACTCATATTCCTCACATGATTCACTCTATATCCAACTACAATTCATTCCATCATCCTATTAAAGATAATATTAGATTGTGTCAAAATATAGAACTTGTCATTGTAGCAAACCATGGTGATTTCAAGTCAGAGGACTAGGATAATACTATTGTGATGAGAATCAATTATGACAATTATCCATGCAGTATTCTCATAGCGGGTCGATCTAATACATCATTTCTTAAATATCTATCTATGACTTGACTTAGTATCTCATACATATGATCAATAAAACATAATCTTTAGTCAAACTTCATACTAGTCTTCATTCATTATTATCCCAATAATAATGACCGACAAGGGATAATTTAGAATATAATTCAATTTTCACCTAAGAGTTTTACTATCAAGTCACATACTTGATGACCTTAAGCAGGATTAACTATTTATAGAATTAGAATAAAAAACAATAATGAAAATGCCTCTTTATTAATAAAATGCAAATGTAACAAAGTTAAAATGTGGTCATTACATAATTGGCCTAGGACACATCACTAACAGATAGACTGTCATCTAATTACATGAAAAACCTAGATACACATTCTAATATTTAAGGAACCATAACTAGCATAAATTAAATAATTTATAAATGATTAAATAACAATTCAATTAACCATAATTAATTAATAGACATTCATCATATAATCTCATGACAACATATAAATATATAGAAACCCTAGAGTACCAACTCTCTAAAAAAATTTAAATTCAAGCATAGGAGAGAATATGATCACATAATTTGTAGATATAGAATGATCACAAACTTGTAAATTTACATGAAACTATGGCTCTGATACCAATTGTTGGAAAACATATACACAACGAAATTTCCAAAATTTTGAAATCAGAGTATGTTTTAAAACACATGTTTAACATACTATATACATAAATTAATCAAATCTTACTAATCATTGTATGCCAAAGAACTCCTACAATAGTGCAGAAAAGAACATTTCAAAGGGCCTTAACAAACTAGCCTTTTTTGTTATTCTCTATCCATAATTAGAGTGTGTGTGGGCACACATCATACAGCTCTTCCCTAGTGACTCTCCTTCTAGCCAATTAAGAAAACCAAGAGCTAAGGTTCTTGATTGTGAACAATAGCTTTAAGACACTTTAGAATTTATCACACTAGAGTACTCTCTCTTAACTTCTCAATTGATCTAAAAATAACTGAGGAAACTCACTCTCCATTTATAGAGGTTAGACCCAAGGTTAGTTATTATCAGATAAGGCCTCAAAATTCAAATTTGGATCAATGTTTGATAAAATCGTGTCTAAAACATGTAATCAGATTATCGTTGGATCAGCAGGATTTATAAGCTAACAAAGGGGACCTATTGGACTTATATAGTTTAAGCTTCGATAATTATAAAATATAATATCTTAGATGTGTATTTTATAGTTATCAACTCTAACGTTACTCCACTAAAAGCTTAGAGTTGCACTCTCAAACTATATAAAATTGTGAAGCTCCAAATTTTTTAAGTGTAGCGCTCAACCATTCAGATGCATAAGTGTAACTGAATGGTATACTGTATTTGGATAGTAATTTTTCTAATGGTGAGATAACAGAACGTAAGATTAAAATAATCAAGAAGGTAAGATGAAATTTATCCTTAAGACAATTATGAATATCTTATGGGGATATGACACATTATAATATGTCGTGGACACTTAAAAAATTTGGAGCTTCATAATATTATATATATATATATAAACATTTAATAACTTATTAATAAATAATTAGCTACTTGATCATAAACATCCTTTAAATAGTTTGCCAATACCATTGTAAATTGAATAAACATTTAAAAACATCTTTAAAAATCTACAAACACAATTCAGCAGGCTAAACTTGTGACATCGATAGGCCGAACTCAATCGGCAAACCGATGTTCAACCATCGGTAGGCCTCCTGAGGCTTTGTAAAACAAGGTTTCAAAATCAATAAAATCGACAGGCCGATTATTTCATTGGCAATCAGACCAATAATGGTCGGCAGGCCGACCGACTTTCAAAAATTAAAAAAAATTAATTTTTAAACAAGTTCCAATACTTCAAGGTGCGGAAACTATATACTCAAAAAGGAATAAAAAAATATAAAATATAGTTCATAATTTTTAAAAACTTCTTTCTCGGCGTCTTCCGTTTTCAATCCATTTTACATAGCACACACGCCTTCCCTTGCCCTCCACCTGATCCGTTATCTTTTTACCCTTATCTGCAACATGATATAAAACTAAAATAAGCTTAAGCTTAGTAAGTATATTTTATATCTCACAACTTAAAAACACTATGAACATCATCATCATATGCATTGTCATAATAGTGCGCTATGCATAATTCAATAAGGATCATATCTTTCATTTCATTATCTATATTAAAACTTTGTTCATTTTATCTTAAGGGCCCAAGTGTTGCATCATAAATATCATTGTAAGCACGTCTTCATGAGAGGAGAAGAGTAGCTAATCCTAAACCAAACATGACATCATAACATAACATAAACATGGGTATGCAACACTTATTTAAGTGATACATATATATATTTACTTTTATACTTTGAAATACGTCAACATTAAACACGCATAACTTTTGAACATTAAATCTTCCGTAAGTATCATAAAATGAAAATAATCATAGAATCATCATAAATATCATCAAAAACATAATTTCAAACTTTTACAACCATATCATGTTGTAGGTGAGAATGTACTTACCTATTTAGCTCACTTAGCCTTACTCATAGGTGACGTTGCCGCAGTCTTGATGTGCTCACTCCTTAATGTGTTCATGTCATACATTCATTTTAAAAAAATAACAATTAACATATAATTTCATGAGACCATGAAATCATCAATACCAAGCTTCAACACACATACCATCATCTCATGAAAACATTAATTCATAATATGTTTCATTAACCATAAAACATTAAAACAAAACTATCAACACAAATATTTCTTGACTTCCATGAATTCAAAACTCAATAACTCAACATTCACACACAACTTGGGTTTCAAATTTGCCAGGAACAAAGATAACATATAAACATATTACCATGATTTTCATTAGCCGTAAAAATTTTATTTAACAATTTAAATAAGTCACATAACATACAATACAAAATCTGCCAGCAATACAACTCAGTGAGCAGTCCATACTTACATTAATAAAATAAATTATTTACATCCCAAAATAATTCCATAAAAATCCTGCATGCAATAGACACTTCAACATATCCAAAAATCACCTTTAAATAAATTCCATACAATCCAAAACATGTGTTTGAATTCAGAGACAAAAACAATTATAAACAATTCGGGCAATGAATTACATGCGATAATTACTCTCAAACAATTAAAATAAATTTATTTAGACCTCAAAATTCATATGAGAACATATTAACATATAATACAATAGTACAAAAAGTTTCATTACCAAATATATTTAGCAAGTCATACAAAAACTTCACCTAATAACAGTTCAACAATTTTCTGATAAAACAGTCTAAAAACCTAGGTTCAATAAAAATTCCATAACACATAAAATATTCATCAAATCATCACCAAACTTTCCAGTTCATAACTTAACATATACATGAACATATTTGTAAAATTTTGTGGGAAATAACCTTCATTTGCATCATGAACAAAAACCTATATTTTTGTGCAACACATCCAATTAGCAACAAATTTCTATGAGTGGTAGAGAGAAGAAAATTCATATCTTTACGTAAAAAAATCAAAATAACATGAAACTTGGAGGAACATCACATAACATATGCATGAATAACATATCAAAATTTCAAAACAAACAGAAATTCCTAGACAAAGATAGAGTAGTCGGATTAAGGAGGAAAAATACATTTCAAAAATACAGAAAAAAAAAGAGTTCTTACCTTAAACAAATTTCTTCTCAAACCTCCTTGAATTAACCCGAACAAAATTTCAATATATCTTTCAAACATTTGTAACCGAGATTAAAATGAAAAGAGAAAAGGAGAAAGTAGAGAAGGAAGAAAAGTCTGAGAGAATATTTCTAAGAGAGAGAGAGAGAAATTATCGTGAAAAATAAGAATGACATACACGATGAAGCTTATCCCTTTTTTTTTAACAAAAATTTTTGACTAATTAGAGGCAAATATCACGTGGGAATGGAGGGGAATTAGGGAAAGTTAACAATTTTGTTTCCACTTACCATATCTCAACATTCAAAAATAGGAAACCATATCAATAAATCCAATCAACCTAAAAGTCAAACATTTTATTTCTTAAAATGAGGAATTAATCCAAAAATTTGCCAATCAATCACATAATTATCATCCAATCACATAATAATCATTATCACAAATTTTGGATGATTTCTGTTGATTGCTCGTCAGCTCTCTTCGGCCTGTCGATTGCTCACTTCAGCCTGTCGAAGCCGTGAGGTTCGGCCTATCGATTATATTCATCAGCCTACCATTCTATGAAGGACAATTTGGCCTGCCGAGCTTGAAGGTTCGGCCTAATCTGCCTTAACAAACATTACTTCAACAAAGCATTAAATTATTACAAAATTATTATTAAACATACAACATAAATGACATGAACACTTTGAGCACATCGATTCCACTGGCCATCACCTGTCATAATACTTAACATAAAATAGTTAGTAATATCATAACACATATCAATAAAGAAATTACTTAATGTTGTTATTCATCTGTTGCATGAAAATTTGGCATGTGTTACAATTCTCCCCACCTTATAAGATTTTCGTCCTCGAAACTCAGAACAGTTGCAGATATTTAGATCTCATGTCGTCTTCGTGTTCCCATGTAGCTTCTTCTACTTGGTGATTTTGCCATAAAACCTTGACCAATGAAATTTCTTTATTCCTCAAGGTCTTAGTTTTCCAATCTAGAATCTCCATTGGCTTTTCTTCATAACTGAGATCATCTCGTATCTCGATCACTTGTGGCTCAATCACGTGCATAGGGTCTGGGACATATTTCTTGAGTATCGAAACATGGAACACATCATAAATTGCTGACATTTCTAATGGCAGTCGTAATTGATACGCCACTTTGCCTATCTGCCTCATGATTTCATAAGGTCCGACAAACCTCGGGTTCAACTTGCCTTTCTTTCCAAACCTCATAACTCTTTTCATCAGTGCAACTTTTAAGAACATAGATTCGCCTACGGCGAATTCTAAGGGTCTTCTTCTTCTATCAGCATAACTCTTCTAATGGCTTTGTGCGGTCTCTATTCTTTTCCAAATCAACTTAATCATTTTAGAGGTTTCGTTGACAAAATCAGTCTTTTCATCGTCAATGCTATCCATCAACTTCTTCTCACTAGCTTCATGCCAACATATAGGCGACCTGCATTTCTACCCATACAGGGCCCTCATAAGGTGCCATTCCAATTGTTGCCTAGTAGCTGTTGTTGTAAGCAAATTCTGCTAACAGTAACACTTTACACGAGCTGTCTTGAAGTCAAGAGTACAGGCCTGAAGCATATCCTCTAAGATCAAGTTCGTTCTTTCTGTTTGGCTGTCTGTCTGAGGATGAAAAGCTATACTGAAGTGTAACTTGGTCCCCATCATAGTCTGTACACTTTTCCAAAACTTGGACATAAACTTGCCATCACGATCGGAGATGATAGACTTAGGGATTCCATGTAGTCGTACAATCTCCTTGACATAGAGTTTCGCTAACTGTTCCATAAAGTAAGTGATCTTGATAGGGATGAAATACCCCGTCTTCATCAGTCGATCCATAACAACTCAAATGGCGTCATAACCATCCATAGTCCTAGACAATCTGATAATGAAATCCATTACAATATCCTCCCATTCCATTCCAGTATCTGAATTGACTGTAAATCATTGCCAAGTCTCTGATGTTTAGGTTTAACTTGTTGACATGTCAAACATTTCTTCACATACATGGCAACATCACGTTTCATTCCAAACCACCAGAAGTTATCCCTTAGATCATTATACATCTTTGTTGCACTTAGATGAATTGAATAAGGAGTGTTGTGAATTTTTGCTAAAATTCTTTCCCTTAGGCCATCAACATTGGGAACACATAAGCGGCCCTTGAGGTATAGAGTTTCATCATCCGTAATACGAAACTCTTCACATTTTCCTTCTTTCATTTCCTGCTTAATCCTTGCGATGCTAACATCTTCATCTTGCTTACTCTGAATTTCATCGTACAGCATTGGAGCAAGAGTGAGTGCTGATAGCTGGCCTGTTATGAGTTCCAAACCAAAGTCTAATATTTCTTTCCTTAAGGGTTGAGACATTGCCTGCATTGTCATCAGTGTAGCCACTATCTTCCTACTTAGAGCATCAGCCACTCAATTAGCCTTTCTAGGGTGATATAGGATTTCACAATCGTAATCCTTCACCAACTCTAACCATCTCCATTATCTCATGTTCAGGTCCTTTTGAGTGAAGAAGTACTTTAAACTTTGATGATCGATGAAGATCTTGCATTGGACCCCATATAAGTAATGTCTCCATATTTTCAATGCAAAAACAACATGAGTAGGATAGTTCTTCTCATAGTCCTTTGGTTGTCTCAATGCGTAAGCGTCACTCTGTCATTCTGCATTAGGACAACACCAAGGCCCATCTTAGAAGCATCGTTGTAGATCACAAATCTATCACTTCCTTTAGGAATGGCCAAAACTGGAGCTGTCGTTAACCTTTTCTTTAGTTCTTGGAAACTCTTCTCGCACACTTTTGTCCACTCGAACTTCTTTCCTTTGCGACTTAAGTTCATGAGTGGCGTTGCTATCTTGGAAAAGTCTTCCACAAATCTCTGGTAATATCTGGCTAGGCCCAAGAAACTCCTTATCTCACTTACATTTGTCGATTGCTTCCAGTCGAGAACAACCTCTGCCTTAGCAAGGTCCACCATTATCCCTTCCTTTGATATTGCATGCCCCAAGAAAGACACTCTGTCGAGCTAGAACTCACACTTGGAGAATTTTGCATAAAGCTGGTCTCTTCTTAATGTCTCCAACACAATTCTTAGATGCTCCACATGTTCTTCTTGACTCTTTGAATAAACAAGAATATCGTCAATAAACACAACGATAAATTTATCAAGAAAATCCTTGAATACCCGATTCATCAGGTCCATGAAAGCTGTAGGTGCATTCGTTAGACCGAAAGGCATAACCACAAATTCATAGTGACCATACCTCGATCTAAAGGCTATTATTGGGATGTCTCCTTCTTTAATCTTCAATTGGTGATATCCTGACCGCAGGTCAATCTTTGAGAACACATATGCACCTTTTAGCTTATCGAACAAGCCATTGATTCGAGGCAACGAGTATTTGTTCTTGATCGTCACCTTATTCAGTTCTCTATAATCGATACAGAGTCTCATAGATCCGTCCTTCTTCTTGACAAATAGAACTAGATCTCCCCATGGTGAGTGACTTGGCCTGATGAAGCCTTTGTCAAGCAGATCTTTTAGTTGAAAATGTAGCTCCTTTAACTCTGCTGGGGCCATTCTGTAAGATGCCTTCGAAATCGGGTCGATACCTGAAGCGAGCTCGATCTCAAATTCAACTCCTCTATAAGGAGGTAAGCTTGACAGGTCATCTGAAAACACCTCTAGAAATTCTCGTACTACTGCCACATCCTCAATTCTTGTCTTTTCTTCTTGACTTTTATCTACAATGTTCACCAGACAGCCCATACAGCCGCTAGCTAACAATTTCCTTGCTTTCATGGCTGACAAAAACATGCTTGGCTTCTTTCTGGACTCACCTACATACACGAACTTCTGTTCAGCTTCTGGTTAGAATATCACCTTTCATTTTTTGCATTCAATGGAAGCATTGTACTTGCTTAGAAAATCCATTCCAAGAATCATATCATAACCATACATGTCAATCATGATGAGGTCGATGAAAAGTTCCCTTTTAGAAATCCATAGAGGAACAATACACATACAGTGCATAGATATCATCACTTCCCCTGAGGGTAGTGTCGTAGTGAATCCTTGTCTCATAGGCTCTAAATGAACCGTTAACTTCTTAGCAAAAGACAACGATACAAAAGAATGTGTGGCACCTGTATCAAAGAGGACATATGCATTAATAGAAAGATTTAAGATCTGACCTGTGACCACATTAGAGGTTTCTACAGCCACCTGTTCTTTTGTCATTACATAGATGCGGGCATTGGTAGGTGGGGCTTCAAGTCTTGGTTAATCAATGGCCTTTCTAAAGAGGCTTGCATCTAATGGAACTGGGCTTGTGGAGCTCTCTATTAGGCTTGAGCATTAGTCAGGTTGGGATAATTCTTGACAAAATGATCTTCTCGTTCATAGATAAAACACTGATTAGTTCCCATACGGCATTCTCCAGGATGTTTCCTTCCACATTTGGTGCATGGCTGATACTGCCTGTTGTTGTTGTTAGGCTGGCCGCCATTATGCCTCTTGTTGCCTTGGTTTTGTTGGTTTTGAGGATTGCCCTTCCTCTTGTTATTCCTCCAGTTCTGGTTGTTGTTGTTGTTGTTGCTGCTGTTGCTGTTGTTCCGGTGTGGAGGGCAGTTTTAGTTGTTTGCATTATTGGCTGGCTGACCTGATTGAGGCTGATTTCTTCTTAACTTTGACAGGTGGAACTCAGCACGATAAGCCCTCAAAACAACCTGCTCCTGGTTTCTTGGTGGACTTGCCCCATCAACAATTGCAGCAATCTCTAGCTTGAGAACTCTAATCAGCTTTCTGACCCTTTCACTTTCATTGTTAACCATCCCTGGGCAAAGACAAGCTAATTGATCAAATTTTGCCACTACATCGGTAACCAACATGTCTCCTAGTGCAGGTTCTCAAACTCATCATAATGCTTCCTGGTAATGTTCATGTGGAAAAACTTCATGTTGAACTCATGAACGAAGTCATCCCATGTCATCTCATCAACATTCCTGCTCTGTTCAATTCCATCCCACCAAATCTGGCCTCCATGGTGAGGCAATACGAAGCACAGAGAACCTTCTTGTTGTCCGTGAAGCCCATGAGTCTTAGAGTGGCCTCAATCGTCTTTACCCATCCTTGAGCGACAAGTGGATCCTTAGAACCTTCAAAGTCCGCTGGCTTAATCCTCTTCCATCTAACTAGGAGGGGTTCTCGATAGGCCAGTCTGGGTTCAACAACAAGAGCTGGGACTTCGTTTACTTATGGCTGGGGAGGAGGAGGAGGCAGCACGTCATTGTCTCATCGTTCACAGTTGTGACCGTTGGTCCTTAGTGTTGTAATCTCCCTTCTTTGTTCCTCAAGTTGCCTTTACAGCTCAGCGATCATTTTCATCAGCCTTTCATTGGTTTGAGTGCGAGTTTGCATTCTTCCATGGCCATCCATAGTCATTTTTTCCTAAAAGAATTAGGAGCTTAAGAATAATCTTCTAATTTATGAGATAGGTTTTCACTACTAAGGCATTACTTATTAGGCAACTAAATCTTATACTTATCATCATACTTGTATCTTAACATTTAATTTTAATACATACTTACTTGAAGGACTTGGACTGACGTGTGATGATATGAATTGAAAACGAAAATCCGCTCTAATACCAAAGCCTGTAACGCCCCCTTTACAGACGCCATAGATGTCGTTACACTCATTCCTTAATACTTTTAAGTTTAAGAAAAACTATATGATTGAAACTTAATTTGGAAAACATTCCCAGGAATCCATGCATACATTTTATATATATAGATATATATATATATATCAATATTTAATAACTTAATAATAAATAATAAGTTACTTGATCATAAACATCCTTTAAATAGTTTGCCAATACCATTGTAAATTGAATAAACCTTTAAAACATCTTTAAAAATCTGCATACACAGTTCGATAGGCCGAACTTCTGGCTTCGGCAGGCCGCCCGAGGCTTTACAAAAGAGGGTTTCAAAATCAATAAAATTGACAGGCCGATACTAGGCAATCGATAGGCCGATTATTTCATCGGCAATCCGACCAGTAATGGTCGGCAAGCCGACCGACTTTCAAAAATTAAAAAAAAATTAATTTTTAAACAAGTTCCAATACTTCAAGGTGCAGAAACTATATACTCAAAAAGGAATAAAAAAAATATAAAATATAGTTCATAAGTTTTAAAAACTTCTTTCTTGGCGTCTTCCGTTTTCAATCCATCTTGCATCGCTCACATGCCTTCCCTTGCCCTCCACCTAATCCATTACCTTCTTACCCTTATCTGCTACATGACATAAAACTACAACAAGCTTAAGCTTAGTAAGTATATTTTATATCTCACAACTTAAAAACACTATGAACATCATCATCGTATGCATTGTCATAATAGTGCGCTATGCACAATTTCATAAGGAACATATCTTTCATTTCATTATCCATATTAAAACTTTATTCATTTTATCTTAAGGGCCCAAGTGTTGTATCATAAACATCATTGTAGGCACGCTGTCATGAGAGGAGAAGGGTAGCTAATCCTAAACCAAACATGACATCATAACATAACATAAACATGGGTATGCAACACTTATTTAAGTGATACATATATATATATTTACTTTTATACTTTGAAATACGTCAACATCAAACATGCATAACTTTTGAACATCAAATCTTTCATAAGTATCATAAAATGAAAATAATCATAGAATCATCATAAATATCATCATGAACATAATTTCAAACTTTTACAACCATATCATATTTGTAGGTGAGATTATACTAACCTATTTAGCTTACTTAACCTTACTTATAGGTGACGTCGTCGTAGTCTTGATGTGCTCGCTCCTTAGTGTGTTCATGTAATACATTCATTTTAAAAAAATAACAATTAACATATAATTTCATGAGACCATAAAATCATTCAATACCAAGCTTCAACACACATACCATCATCTCATGAAAACATTAATTCATAATATGTTTCATTAACCATAAAACATTAAAACAAAACTATCAACACAAATATTTCCTGACCTCCATAAATTTAAAACTCAATAACTCAACATTCACACAAAATTTGGGTTTCAAATTTGGCAAGAACAAAGATAACATATAAACATATTACCATGATTTTTCATTAGTCATAAAAATTTTATTTAGCAATTTAAAGAAGTCACATAACATACAATATAAAATCTGCCAGCAATACAACTCAGTGAGCAGTCCATACTTACATTCATAAAATAAATTATTTACATCCCAAAATAATTCTATAAAAATCCTGCATACAATAGACTCTAAGAACTTCAAGATATCCAAAAATCACCTTTAAATAAATTCCATACAATCCAAAACGTGTGTTTGAATTTAGAGACAAAAACAATTATAAACAATTTGGGTAGTGAATTACATGCGATAATTATTCTCAAACAATTAAAGTAAATTTATTTAGACCTCAAAATTCATATGACAACATATTAACATATAATTATAGTAGCACAAAAAGTTTCATTACCAAATAAATTCATTAAGTCATACAAAAACTTCACCCAATAACAGTTCAACAATTTACCAATAAAACAGTCTAAAAACCTAGCTTCAATAAAAATTCCATAACACATAAAATATTTATCAAATCATCACCAAACTTTCTAGTCCACAACTTAACATATACATGAACATATTTGTAAAATTTAATAGGAAATAACCTTCATTTTCATCATGAATAAAAACCTATATTTTTGTACAACACATCTAATCAGCAACAAATTTCTGTGAGTGGTAGAGAGAAGAAAATTCATATCTGAACATAGAAAAATCAAAGTAATGTGAAACTTACAGGAACATCACAAACATATATATGAATAACATATTAAAATTTCAAAACAAATGGAAATTCCTGGACAAAGATATAGTAGTCAGATTAAGGAGGAAAAATACATTTCAAAAATACCAAAAAAAAATGAGTTCTTAACTTAAACAATTTTTTTCTCAAACCTCCTTGAATTAACCCCAACAAAATTTCAATATATCTTTCAAATATTGGCTATTGAAATTAAAGAGAAAAGAGAAAAGGAGAACGTGGAGAAGGAAAAAAAGTCTGAGAGAATATTTCTAAGAGAGAGAGAGAGAGAGAAATTATCGTGAAAAATAAGAATGACATACAAGACGAAGCTTATCCCTTTTTTTCAACAAACATTTCTAACTAATTAGAGGCAAATATCACATGGGAATGGAGGGGAATTAGGGAAAGTCAACAATTTTGTTTCCACTTACCATATCTCAACATTCAAAAATAGGAAACCATATCAAAATCCAATCAACCTAAAAGTCAAACATTTTTATTTCTTAAAATGAGGAATTAATCCAAAAATATGCCAATCAATCACATAATTATCATCCAATCGCATAATTATTACTGTCACAAATTTTGGGTCATTTTTGTTGATTGCTCGTCAGTTGTCTTCGGCCTGCCGATTGCTCACTACGGCCTGCCGAAGCCATGAAGTCCAGCCTGCTGATTATATTCATCAGCCTGCAGTTCTGTGAAGGACAATTTGGCCTGCTAAACTTGAAGGGTCGGCCTGCCGATCTGCCTTAACAAACATTACTTCAACAAAGCTTTAAATTATTACAAAATTATTATTAAACATACAACATAAATGACATGAACACTTTGAGCACATTAAGTCCACGTGACCGTCACCTGTCATAATACTTAACATAAAATAGTTAGTAATATCATAACACATATCAATAAAGAAATTACTTAACGTCGTTATTCATCTGTTACATGAAAATTTGGAGGATGTTACATGAACTCCCATAGGTGCCTATCTCCAACGAGCCTCTTGATCTGATCCTTAAGTTGGATGTAGTCATGGGTATTATGCTTGACATCCTTGTGGAAGTTGCAGTATTAATTTTGATCTCTCTTGGGTCTACTTCCCTTCAATGGAGGTGGGTCCGCCAATAGATTCCTGTTACTTACCTAGTTTAGCACTTCGCTAATGTTAGCAACTAGGGGCGTGTAGCTTTGAAATTTTAGTCAAGACTCTGGATTTTTTACTTTTTGGCTTCTTTTTTGGTCAGTCTCTGACTACTCTGGTGGAGTCTTTGTTAGACATGTATCCCCTAAGGAGTAAAAATGTAACATGTTTTTGGAGACATTTTTATCAATAAAGAATTTATTTATTATTTATATACCAAATCTTGTCCTCTTTATGTTTATATTTTTGAATGTATGTTAAGCAAATAATAGTCCAAGACTGTCGGTCTAAACCTTTAAGAATTGGGCATATGATGGACAGATTATGCAAAAGACACGATTCTTAAAATGATAGTCTAAATCATAAGATCTGCAATCGAGGAAATAAAGTTGAGAGCTTTATTCATGAAAAGATTGTTATGTTATCTATATCCCCAATGGAAGATGGTTTGTCTTGACCATCGGAGGTGGACTCTAAGAATCGAAACATTGGCACATTGTCATAGGTGATGATGTGTTGGATCGAGACATAAAGTGAACTGATTTGGATTAATAATTTTGTCTTGGCAAATAGATTCACTTTAGACAATCATTTGTATTATATCTTAATCTTGAGATGAATAGTGGGCTCGTTATCTTGACTTATGTCTTTTGATGTACCAAAGGGTGACATCCACATTTTAATAGTGGTATATATGCCGATACATTGGAGGCATGACTCTTGATAGTATAGACCTATTATTCATAGATATGGAATCCATAGCTCCTTTTTAGGAGTAGTTGATATCCTCTTATATGCATTATCTTGTAATTGAAAAACTGAAGCGCTCAACCCTTTGGATACATAGGTGTAACTGAATGATATACCGTCTTTGGATGGTAAGTTTTTTGATGGCGAGATAATAGAATGTAAGATAAAAATAATCAAGAAGGTAAGACAGAACTTGTCTTTAAGCCAATTATAGATAATCCTATAGGGATACGATACATTATGACATGTCATGGAGACTTAACTATTCAGGCTTCGTAATTCTATATAGTTTGAGAGTGCAGCTCTAAGCTTTTAGTGGAGTAGCATTGGAGTTGATAATTATGAAATGAATATTTGGGATATTAGGTTTTATAATTATTGGGAGCTTGAACTATATAGGTCCATCAGGTCTCTTTTGCTAGCTCATAAAAATCTTGTAACGATATGGTGTGCTTTTTCAATAATTGGTGACTTATGTCAGATTTATCAAATTAGCTAAAATTCAGGAAAATAAGATAATTCATGTTTATTTAATGGTTGAATTAATTTTGCGATAAAATTAATTCAAGATAAACTTGTTGAATTATCGGGATCAGATAATTCATGTCTGTTTATCAGTCAGATTAATTTTGAATTAATTCAAGATAAACTTGTGAAATTATTAGGAATATTTATTTTCCTAAAGATTATCTGGATATGATTGTTTTAATCACATAACTTCTCTATTGGGTTATTTAAATTAAAGCTAAAGCTTTATCATAAGAATCTCAGGTGAAAAATAAAGATTCGTAGGGATATTTTATTAGAGGTTTGGCAAGCTGATCTTTAAGTTCAGCCGACCAATTAAGAAGGTTCGATAAGCTGATCTACCAGTTCGGCCTACCGACTGGGCGATAAAAAGATCACACACTTTTACGCAGATTTTATCAGATATTGATTTTGATTTGATTCTTATTTGAATTTTTGAGGCCTTATCTAATAAGGACTGACTCCTGAGCCCAACCTCTATAAAGGGGAGTGATTTTCTTTATTATTTAGATTAGCTGAGAAATCTAGAGTGAGAGTTTATTAGTGAGATTCTGAAACTCCTCAAAAGGCTATCATTCACAAATTACGAATTATAGCTCTCTCTACTAGTTGGAAAAAGAGTCACCTGGTGGAATAGCTGAACGATGTGAGCCCATACTCACTTCGATTGTGGATAGAGAATAGCAAAGAATACCAGTTAGTTGAGGCTCTTCTAGAACGTTACTTCTTTTTATGGATTATGGAAGTTCTTCGGCATTTAAAGGTTAGTAAAATCTGGTTAATTTATGCATATAGTGTGTCAAACTTGTGTTTTAGAAAATACTTTGATATATAAAAATTTTAAAATTTAGCTGTGTACTATTTTGCCAACAGTCTTCTACTTCTTCCCCTTCTTCTTGCTACCACTACTGCCTTTGCCTTCTTAGTGGCTCTTCATGTTTTCAGTCATATGGCATACCTACAAGCATCTGAGAGAATGTGGATTGCTACTTGAGGGCAAGTGACCAGATGAGGTTTCCATCAATTAGACCCTCTAAAAAGGCGTGCTTTAAGGTCTCATCTTCTAAGTGCCTCACCTTCAGTACAGCTCGGGTGAAGAAGTTGATGTAGTCCTTGATGCTTCCATCACCTTGCTTGACAGAATAGAGGTGGGTAACTTCCTACCTTATTGTCTTGAACATGGCGAAGGTGGCTGAGAAGGCATGGATAGCTAGTAGAATGAGTTCATGGTGCTTGGCTCAATAGGTCAAAACCATTGCCGAGCTGAGCTAATTAGAGTAAGGGAAAACGCCTTGCACATTATGGCATCACTAGCATTTTGGAGCAGCATATGACCTCAGTATAGCTCCAGATGCTTGTCTGCATTAGTGGTTCCATCATAAGGCTTGATTTGCAAAACCTTGAATTTGTTCAGCATAAGGGCTCGCATGATCGCGTCGATGAAGGGTAGGTTCGACATGCCTCCTTTATCCTGCCCAAAAAAGAAATTTCAAATCTAGTCGATCTATCGTTGTAGGTCTCAAAATTGATGATTGTTGGTATCTTTAGGTAGTTCCATCCTATATTGGGCTCTGCCCTCAACCCCGTTACCTCTTCTGTCTTGCCTATCTTGAAGAGGGCAATCACCTTGGTCCTAGATCTTGTCAAAGACTGATGCTCAAGAACCTTGTTGGGATCAGTCGTAACTTCCCCGAGGACCAATGCAGCCTTCCCAGACAAGTCTATTGTTCACCTAGATACTTTCTATGCTCTGCCTAATATGCTTAGAGTCTGCTTTATCTTGGGAGTTGCCCCTCTACCTTACTCAACCTCCAACTTGGTCTTCTCGGGTTGAAGGAAGGAAAGAGGGGTGGTTGCTATTGAACCTGATGTTGTGCCTGATGATGTATAAGTAGACGTACTACAGTGGTCAGTTCTTAGATCGGATCCTGTGTAATCTTTTTTGCTCTAGCCTTGCTGCCTTGGCCATTTGACTGAGATCTTACTGCTCGAGGCCTTTCCTAAGGTCTGTTCCAGTTTTGGTTTAGGCGTTACCCAACCCTTCTTATCAGGTACCCTTATCCCAAGTATTTCCTCTGGTTACCCTACTTGGATCACTGGCAGATGTGGCTATTGAATAAGAATGATGGAAAGGCATAGGCGCCCTCTTTCTAGTGCCAAAATTTTGAGGTCTTGTTAACACTATGTGCGGTTGCAGACAGTGATCGAACAGCTTTTCCTTACTTGTCTCAGCTTCTAGGATGAACCTATAACAAGAAGAGGGATGCTTCAAAGGTAAGGGGCACCGTTGTGGTGCTGGCCAAAGGCACTTTGATGCTCAATTTAGGTACTTGTTTCGCAGAGTACAGGAGCAAAGTTAGTTAGGAAAGAGCACGTTACCTTGCGCTACAATAAACGCGCTCATTATATGCTACCACTTGAACCAAGTGTTAGGTGGGTTTGACCTATGACCCATTTGTCACATCAAGACCTATCAAAAGGTAGGTAACAAGTGTCATGATCCCCATCGAAGGTTTAGTCTCCATTTGAGGGTTGAAATGAGGCCATATGTTGACCTTTTGTGGTGAGTTGTTGGTTGGTTATAGGCTATGATAGTCTATCCCGAGCATGTGTTCTTCCCAAGAAGGCAATGCCTTATGTCATAGCCGGCACAAGCTCTATAGAGCACCTCAATAAGAAAAGCCTAGTAGATGGATCTATAGATTTGTCTTCTCAATGATCTTACCGAGCACAGTGGCTAGCTATTGCCAAGGCGATCTTTAGGAATGTCATCGAGCACACTCCTAATACCTATCTTGATGAGTCTATATATACGGTATAGCCAAATGAGTTCAAGGCTAAGGGTCAAGAAGGTAAAGTCTGTAAGCTGCTAAAGTCAATTTATAGACTTAAACAAGCTTCCCGTTCTTGAAACATAAAATTTGATTAGGTGATCAAGACTTATGAGATTGAATAAAACGTAGACAAATCATGTGTTTACAAATACATTAACAATGGAAATGTGGTTTTTTTTACTGCTCTATGTAGATGATATTCTGCTAATTGGCAATGACATTTAGCATTGTCATCAATCGAATTATGGTTGACCAAGCAGTTTGACAGGAAATATTTAGGTGAAGCTAATTATATTTTTTGTATCTAGATCATTCAAGATAGAAAGAACAAAATGATAGCTTTATCCCAAGTGGCATATATAGATAAAATGCTCGAGAATTATGTAATGTAGAATTCCAAGAAAGGTAGGCAATCATCTAGGTCTGGAATTACTTTTTCTAAAAAAGACTTACAAAAGTCTAATGAAGAAAAAGAATACTTGAAGAAGGTGCCTTATTCAATAGTGGGTAGTTTCATGTAGTCGCTTTCAGTCAAATCTAGGACCGAATCATTGGGTTGCAGCCAAGTATATTTTCAAGTACTTGAGAAGGACTCGAGGTTATATACTTTTGTATTTAGGTGAGGATCTAACACCTCTAGGATACACTAATTTAGATTTCCAAACCTATCTAGATTTAAGAAGATCGACTTCTAGTTTTGTGTTTACTCTAGACAACAATGTCATTGTTTGGAGAAGTGTCAAGCAAGATTGTACTTTGGATTCAACCATAGAGGCTGACTTGTGGCAATTAGTGATGCTTCGAAAGGAGTAATATGGCTTCACAAGTTCCTTGGGGATCTTGAGGTAGTTCTTAGTATGGATAAGACGATATCGTTGCATCGTGATAACACTACAATGATAGCTAATGCTAAGGAACCAATATTTCACAAGAAGGGTAACCTTGTACATTGGGAGTATCATGTGATAAAGAACAACATCGTGAGTGGAAATGTGGAAATGCATTTGATCACGTCTAAGGACATTATGGCCTATCGAGGCTATAGGGATGTGTAACATATCACATTTACTCACTTAGTGCAAGTGGGAGATTGTTAGATATAGTGCCATAAGGAGCAAAATGTTGTAATATGTTTTTGAAGACATTTTTTCAATAAACAGTTTATTATTATTCCTATACGAAATGTTGTCCTCTTTATGATCATTTCTATTGAATATATGATAAGCAATCAAAAGTTTAAGACTGTCGGTATAAACCTTTAAGAATCATGCATATGATGGACAGACTATGCCAAAGACATGAATCTTAAAGGTGATGGTCTAAATCATAAGATCTGCAATCAAGGGAATAAAGTTAGGCACTTTATTCATACTAAGATTGTTATGTTGTCTATATCCCTAATGGAAGATGGCTTGTCTTGGTCATCGGGTCGAACTTCGCAAGTAGAAACATTGGTGCATTATTATAAGTGACGATGTATTAGATCAAGACATAAAAGTTAAATTGATTTGGTTAATAATTCTATTTGTACAAATCAATTCACTTTAGACAATCATATGTGTTGTGTCTTAATCTTGAAATAACTAATGGACCCATATTCTTGACTTATGTCTTCTTTGTACCAAAAGGTGACATTCTTACTTAATGATAATACGCATACCGGTACGTTGGAGACATGATTCTTGATTTACGCAAACTTATTATTCATAGATATGGAATTCATAATACTTTTTGTAGAATTAATGATATTCTCTTATATACATTATTTTGTAATTAGAAGACTGGAGCACTCAACCATTTAAATGATAGGTATAACTGAATGGTATACCATCTATGGATAGTAAGTATTCTAATGGAGTGATAATGAAACATAACATAAAAATAATCGGAAAGTAAAATAAAATTTATCCTTAAGCTGATTATGAATATCTTATGGGATATAACACATTATGATATATCATGGACGGTTGGCTTATTGAAGCTTTGTAATTTTATATAATTTGAGAGTACTGCTCTAAGCTTTTAGTGGAGTAACATTAGAGTTGATAATTATAAAATATGTATCTAGGATGTTGTATTTTATAATTATAGGAACTTGAACTATATTTGTCTATCGGGTCCTCTTTGCTAGCTCATTAAAAATCTTGTAATGATACGACATGTTTTTATTACATATTGGTGACTTATATTAAATTATTAGAATGGTTGAAATTCAATAAGATTGAATTTAATAATTTATGTTAGTTTATCAATTGAATTAATTTTGTAAATTAATTCAAGATAAACATGTTAAATTATTTGGATAATATTTTATTTTCTATGGGATTATCTAGATATGACTGTTTTAATCAAATAACTTTTATACTGGGTTATTTGAATTAAAAATGAGGCTCTATCTAAGATTCTCTGGTGGAAAATATGATATTCTCAAAGATCAAGATTATCGTAAGTTCGGCAGGTCGGTGGGAAATTTCGGCCTATCGATGGAGTAAGCTCGGTAGACCGATCCCCTAGATCAACCTGTCGAATATGCGATAATCTATATACGTATTTTAGACACATGTTTCATCAAAAGTTGATCCAAACTTGAATTTTAAGGCCTAATCTGATAAGGTTTAACCCGAAATTCGACCACTATAAATAAGGGGTGAGTTTTTTCAGTTATTTAGATCTATTGAAAAACATAGAGTGAATATTATAGTTTCAAAAACGTGAATACTATAGTTTGAGAAACTCTAAAACTCCTTGAGAATTATTGCTCAACATCAAAAACCTTAGTTCTAGGCTTCTTAAATGGTTGGAAGGAGAGTCACCGAAAGAAGAGCTATACGACGTGTGATGACCCATACTCCAATCGTGGAAAGAGAATAGTAAAGAAGACCAATTGGTTGAGGTTCTTTTAGAATGTTCTTCTCTACATGAATTCGAGCCCATTTTGGTATACAAAAGCGGATAGTCTATCATTAATTTATATATTTAACATGTCAAACTTATGTTTTGAAAAATACTCTTATTTAATTTTTTTTAAAAGTCTACTACATACTAGTTTTCCAACAAGTTTGTGGTGCTACCCCCTCTCCATTTAGGTCTAAAGCCTGGCGCCACCTCCGAGCTAGGCTGTCGGGACTCAAGCCGGGCCCACTAGGGAAGGCTATTTGCATCAGCGCTAGGAAAGGTGGAAAATCAAGACAAGGGGCCGGGAGGGTTTTAACTAAAATGGCCAATTGGGTGGGAAGCCAAGAAATTTCTATGCCAATGAGTTTGGGGGGAGACATTTATGGCTAGCAATGGTAGCGCTCAAGGCGAGGACAACTAGGAAGATTCATGAGCAGCCAAGTTTGGTCATGGTCGAGGGGGTTAAGGTAAGGGAGAGAGGCAAAGTGGGGGAAGGAAAGGGCTGGGGTGATCTGGATCCAACAGGGGCAAGAGGAAGGGACAGTGGTGGCCTAGATCTAACAACAACAAGGATTTTAGGGGAACCAACCTTTGGGCACCACCTTTGATTATGAAGTGGCCATCGGTTGGAGGTGGAGATAGCCAAGAAGAGGATCAATCCACAATTAGTCAGGGGTGGAAGAGGCAGTAGCAGCGACGACAATCGACTACTCTTTATCAAAGTTTTACCTTAGTGTTTTTAGTTTATTTGTGTTTTGATTTTATCTGTGTTTTCACGTCTATATGATGTAAAAGGAGGTGGTTTCCCCATCTTTAGGACTTGTTTTATGTATGTTAGATCTGAGTTCATGTGAGCGTTTATGTCAGTCAGAGTTATCTTTGGGCAGTGCAAGTGGTGGCCTTAGTGCTATTAGGCTTTGCCCTTCAATTGATTGGAAAAATCAATCAATTGTAGGGTTTTGTTAAAAAAGAGCTTCACATGTGTTCAATTTTAGTGTGTTAAGGTGCTTTTCTTTTTTGGGCCTCTAGCATACATTTCTCGCATTAAGCATCATTAGATTGTACTAATAGATCTAGCCTCATTAAAGGGTCTTATCTCATGTATTAACGGGTCAATAATCATTTGTATTGTTTTTGTCACTTTGTTTTGAATTAAATGAAATTCTTCTTTTAAAAAAATCAAAATTCGATGATACATTTGTGATATACACATTTGAAAATGTAAAGCGGAACATTTTGATAATTTTTAAAATTTTCATCTTTGATCCAAGTTTTTGGAAAATTACGATTTTAGCATGTTTAATTTAAAAAAAAAAGTGTCTTTAATTTATTTTGTTTCTTGTTGCTGGTCAGATGATCCTTTTTTTATTTTATCATCTTACTTTGCTCAGTGGATAAATTCTGTCTACGGCTTGAGTGGTCAAATGGCTCATGAAGTATATGCAAATACCAAATTTATTGTATGAATATATCAAACATTAAAGTTTGATCGCATTATTATCTTTTCAACTATTAACCCGTAATCCCAAAAAATGTTTGGCTCCATCCCTGCCAGAAACTATGGCGTCCTTTACTGCTGTCATTGTAAATCTCTCCAATATCCCTTCAGTAAATAAATATAGAAAATCTTTATTTATCACTAAAAAAATAAATAAACCATAGAATCTCTCCAACATTTCATATAACACATTGTCACTTCAGTACATAATGTGCGGACCATTTCGTTAATTAATTTCAGATATATATAATTGTGGAGAAGAACTCCTTTCTTTTCCTGAGAAGAAGTTCAGCCGAAAGGAAGAAGCAGGAAAGAGGCTAAGGCTCCCATACAACAAAGTCCAAAACACACAAACGGGAAAACAACATACCAAACGACATGGTAATATATATCAGCCCATGATTTATGTCAACGACAATTAATAAGGCCGACGACATGTCGTTCATTGCTTTGTTTTCCATCAGAATCTTCATTTGAACGTCTGAAAGTGATTCCAATGCAATCACCCGAACGGCCATGGCTCGTAACACGATGCTAAGTTAAGCTCCCAAACCGTAATATCCATCCGGCTTTTGAAAGCTACCTTTGAAATACATACTTTGCGGGGTTAAATTGAACCTTAAAGTTTGAAATTCATTAACATACTTTTTTTTTAGTTTTTATTTTTTCTTAATTCGTTCATCTATTTTTAAAAAACCACAAACTTATCGTTTGAATTAAAAAGTCTCACTTTCAACTTTATCCTCCACAAACTTTTTTCGATTGAAAAACATGGAGTAAAATAAAAATACACTTAATTAAATCCACCTTATTTGTGAAATATATATTTTTTCATGACAAAAAATTTTAGAGAATATTTTAAAATTTTTTTTGATATTTGATATTTTGTTTCCAATTTTTTTATTTTTTTAACATATAAAATATTTTTTATAATTATTTATGGGTAGTTATACTGTTTTACTTGATGAAACTAAAATAAGTTTTTAAAATTTTAAAGGTATATTTGTAATTTTAAAAAAAATTAAAAAATTAAAAAATAATTAAAATTAGAAAATACAACTGTATAATCAACTCTTAGGTTATTTTTATTCCTTAAAGAGCCTCGATCGTAGCCTTTCACACTAAATTTAACATATTACTTGCACTCCATTTCTCAGATTTGGAGCTGATTTAAGAAGAAAAGTGTGAGGAACAAAGCCCAAAATAGAACCCAGATCAACCGAGAAAGAAGAAGAAGGGAGGAAAAATCATCCTACGTCCACGGCAGGGCTTTTTAGGCTTCTCTTTGTACACACTCAGAACTCAGAAGACATTCAACTCTCGGGAAGCACAAACCCAGAAAACCTCTCAGCACAGTATTCTAACAGAATGATTAAATTAATCAGAAAATGTGACAAAGCCTAAATATATACCCAAACTTGACCCAATAAGAATACGACACGTCGTCCACTAACTACACATGAGCCAGAATAAAAGCTGAATGAATTAATTCAAGAGTGGTGTGATATTCAGTTATGGAGGCAGCTTATGGCTACTTGCCATTTGGCATTCTTTGCAAACCTAGGCTTTATTTTATTTTATTTTATTTTGAGATAAGGTACATTTTACAGTTTTGACTCGAGAGACAACAGTGTAGGACTCAGGCTCACTTCTGCAACGTTTACACAAGGTATGTTTAGGTTATTAGAAAATTTTGACACCACACAGCTTTGAGTTGCGGTGAATTGGAAGAGACAGGAATGAGTGACTTTGACAGGCTCAACTTGTAGAGACCTTCACCACTGGCCTCTCACAATACTCTGCCACACAATAAATAATAAAAGCAGTTGATCTTTGCCTTTCAGTGATTCAACAGACTCGTGAAAATGTGGCATACATCCTTATAATTTCCGACAAAAACGTGGCATAAATCCTGGAATTTCGAGAGACTTACACGGAATGCTGCTCTATAAATATCTCCTATCAATCCTTCTTTTCCCTTTTTAATACTATCTCTGTTAACGTTCATTTTATTTTTAATTAAATTTATCATTTGACTTTTTTACACTGATCCCATCAGACAAATCCTAATGCATTCTTTCTGTCAGATCCCTCTTTGCTCTGTGTCACTGCGCCCCACTACCTCGATCTCGCAATCCTTGAGGGGCATTCCTATGCTTTTCTCTACAATTTACAACGAAAGCTTCTCCAGAGCTCCGATCTCACTCCCCTTTTGCTTGCATTGTCATGGGGTTGGAAAACTTTAGAGTATCCCACAAAAGCAGGTAACTCTCGCAAGTTGTTATTTTTGACCATGATGATGAACTCAAATTTTAGGTTTGATAAGATCAAAGAATAAACAAATCAATAAGAACTAAAATCTGAGGATCTTAAAATGAGCTAACCACTGAAGACACCAGTTTTATACCAAGGAAAACAGTTGATTTGTCCCCTTTCGAATACCCTAGTAAGGTAGGTCCGTATATGACGTCTCTTGTCTAATTTTTACTATGATAATCTTTTTTTTAAAAAAAAATTGTATATATATATATAAGTGCGCAAGGCTAGAAGGCTTGGCCTTATCTTGTTCATTTTGAGTCTTAATGCAATATAATCATCACAGATCACACTCATCTAATGGCTAGCCCATCCAGACTCTGTTTGGAGATCGGGAGCATTTCAGAGCTGCTCAAATGTTAAATTAATGAGTTACTTGCATTGAAGAATTTAGCACATTTGCGCATGTCAAGAGTCAACAAAATTACTTCAGTTTAATTTAGTTACATTTCCCCCCTCACCTCTGATTTGGTCTTTGGAGTGCAACCACTTGAAGGGCAGTAGCTTCCATCGATAATGAAAACTCCCAAAAAGAGCCTATTACATCTCCTTGTTGCCTAGACCTCATCGAACTATCGGCCATGGGGACTAAAGAAGATAAGGCTAAGTTATAAATCCCAATCAATGAAATGAAGCATATGTGGAAAATCATGCTTTGTTTTGATTGGCTTTTTATGGCCAAAAGCTACAAATATTCCCGGAGGGTGGAGGTTATTTGTTCATGTGAAAAAAACGGGTACCAATAATTGAATCCCTTTTTAGCCATCTTGCTTAATCTAGTTGATTCCCACAACCTTGCTTTCCCCTAAAACTAAAAAGTTCCGATTATTTGGGAAGTGTATTTAGAACTTAAACTTTTGAACCAAAAATTATAACATGTGAGAGCTTTACACTGTAACAACTAAAAGTTTTGGTTAGAACTGACTTTACCAAACACCTTTCATGTCCTTCCTCCCTCTACTCCAAAGTTTGGACACATTTTCATCCCACCTTCCATCTTTCAGCACAATAATAATGAATAAATAATAACGAAGAAGAAGAAGATTGGCTCAATGTCATGGCCCACCTACATATAAATACATAAATAAATAAATATATAAATAAATAAATAAAAACAACAACAACTAACTTACTCTTCATCGTTGGGATTGTTGGAACATCACTGTTTAGGCAATCACCACCCACTAAACAAACCTTTGCCCTTTTCAAATTACATTTGTACCCTGCCAAGCAAAGCCCTGAAAACTGGTTTTGGGGGATGTGGGGATGCAAAATGAAGTGTTTACACTTGCACATCACGTGGAGAGCAAAATTTTAAAAAATCTTTATGCATATAATAAGAGGAAGAAAACATTTATATTCTGTAACAAACTCCCATTTACCAGTTCAAATATCAAGCATTGACAAGAAGCCAAAATCTACATGTTAACACCAAACACACCCACCATTCTACCGACAAAAGGCCTAACATCTTCCATTTTTCATTCTGCTTTCTCTAAGCTTTGAGATTTTTACTCTCTTACGGGCCATTAGCATCACATATTACAGCTCAGCTGACCGATGTGGCTCATTCTTTTTCCGGACAAAAATCCATTTGCTTCATCATCACCCCTTCATTCAGGTGCTCTTCACACTAGACACATCTATGGACTGAAAGCCAGCAGTTAGTTCGTCCACTTTTTGCTGCAAAACAATTTCTTTTTTTTTTAAATGAAATATTTTCAAATTGATGTAGTAAGAAAGCAGACAAGTATGAATGCAAAAAGTTTAAACTTTGAAGGAAATAGCAATAATGGAAAAAGTCACTCTTCTTATGCTCTATTCTCAAGAATAGAATAAAGTCGGTTCCCCACTACAGAAAGTTCAATGGCCGAACAATCTCCACTTTGCTACTGTGTTTGGGAACCCTGCTTTATTTGTTCTTACCTATTTGTTACAAAAGAAAATGATTTTTTGAACCTTAAGATCCTGATATTATATTTATTCCTAATCCTAAACCATATATTATTGCACTACTGCAAGCATTCACCAAAAGTTCTCAACAAGATTAAAAAAATATATGATATCACAATATTGGTAATTCATTTCCAACCCAGTTGGTGAAAGAAAAACCCAAAGAAAAAAAAAAAGCAACAAAGAGAGACAAACTTGTGGATCACGTCGGGGAACAGATTGCCTGATTCTCTTTTCTTGCATTATCTTTTGGCGGTTTTCGTAAAAGCCAAAGTCATCCAATATGCATGTCCTTGATGAATAATTCTTGAAAATACTCAACATTTCGATACCCTGATCAAATTTTACCTGTAAAAGATGCAGTAGGAAAGTATTTTTAGTGGGTTGGAGTGAACAAGTTCATTAATAAAATATAACAGTAGCAAAGAAGGAAACTCGAGTATATAATTATGGTTAATTAAGTGAACCTCCTGTGTGTCTCTACTATTTGTTGCGGGCTTGTTCTCATTATTCTCAAGTATTATGTGTCGTAATTGTGAATTTGGAACGTCTTTGATGATATGCCACTTGACGGGAAAATAACCATTCCATTTGCTCTGTTGCCAGAAATCCATATTGTTATTGAAATCTACTTGGCCAGTCATTTCAGCTACCCCACAGAACTGCCCACTTGCGTTCACCTGACCACACAACAAATAGGAACGAGAATCAAGGCATCAATCACTGATATGGGAGTAAAAGTTAAAATAAAGATGAAGCATCGAAATCATAGCCACGCTATAAAGCATACTGAAAAGAAGAGAAACACGGGACACTTGCTTCCTTTCTCCGCCATCCACTCTTTTGCATCTTTGTAAGCCCTATCGAGCTTCTTATTCCCATTAGGAGTGCTAGCCCACACATTATACTTAACGCTCTTGTGAACATCATCTTCACTATAAGATTTGATTACGAAAAAGAATGCATGATCATATTTGGTCGAAAACTCGGGAAGGTTATACCGATCCTGCCTGGTTGGAGAGATTATGCCGGTTGAATTTCTTACCTCATCGGGGGCCATAAATTTGTCATATTTACCTGCAGACTTCAATGCACCCTTTGCAATGATCGCTGCAGAATCGTCATTCTTCTCACCGAGTGCGTCAACTTCATTAATACCACTACCTTTTGTTCTCGTTTTTGTCTTTTCAGTTCCACCCCATCCCTTTACATTACCTTTCAAATTAACCGACTGACTGTATATTGGAAATTTTGAAACAGCATAATAACCTTGGGAAGATAAATCCGGCTGGAGGGTTAAGACAGGAGATGAGGCCTAAAATATTGTTAAAATGGTCAGCAAAAAACTTTGACAAGCCGACTTGGTGGAAAAGAAACAGAAAGATTATACCATACCTTGTTCAATGGTCTTAACTTCTTGCTGTTTCCTGATAAAACATCCAATGAAACATTGGTAGAACCAGAAAATTTTGAAGATTTAGAAGGTTGAATAGCCGGACTAATGGGACTAGAACTGAAATTAGGTTTGAAGGCCGGAATTTCCGAAACTCCAATATATCCATTTTCAAAAGCCCCATCCCCGACAAGAAGAGATGAACCCCAAAGATAGGGTGCCTGCACTAAGTCTCCATGAAGAAGAGAAGTCGCGCTATATTCGAGTGAAGGGATGGGAGATTGAAACATGGGACTTGGAGAAAAGACTTGTTGACCAACATACTGTCCGTCAACACCGATTGTACTAAAGGGCATGTATGGTGTATAATCATCGTATCTGGGATGAAATCCAGGCATCAGATAGAAAAAAGATCCTCCATCTGCTTGCACAACCTGACCCCCCAAAAATAGGAATGTAAGAATTAACATTAATTCATTACAAAAAAAAGTAAAGGTCATTAATGTAAGGCTAGCTTAATGGACTCATAGCAGTTATTGACAAGTATTTCAGCCTCATGATCTCACAGAGGCAGCTATTCCTAATGCTTCATGAATACGACACTTACTGAGCTCTCAACAAACTAAAACTTAAAAAAAAAAAAAAAAAAAAAAAAAAAAAAGAAAGAAAGAAAAAAAAATTCCTAGTCAATCATGTAAGAATTAGTTGATAAGATGTTGCAGAGTTTTGATGGGAATTAAAAAAATAAATAAAAGAAGCCAAACAGACGTACAGGGTATTGGGAATCCACTGCATTACCAGCAATGTAGTATCCTTGATTGTAAAAATCTCCATTGTAACCTGCAAAAATACTACTGTGAATCATGAGAAGATAAACTCAAGATAGACATAAAAGATTATGCTTCCTAGTAATGATTGAGAAGGGAGACTGCAGGACTGCATCCTTTTTCCACCTATGAAGTTTATTATGTGTTCCCTTGCATTGCAATACGAGAAATTCCAATTTCGTAGGATCCACTTGATGTACAGAATTAAAAATACATGATATTAACCCAAAGAGCAGTAAACGTAATTAGAATTCCAAATTTTAAATCTCAAAGTTGGTAAACACTAGAAAGTGAATCATGAATGAATAATTCCTTTCCTGTATTTGTCGTTTTGGAACTTTCCATTATATTCAGTGCAGCAAACATGGACAAATTTACAAAATGGTTTTTATGTAAGCTATAAAAAACCTGGATAGTAGTAGCTATAAGCAGCTGTGGTGGTGGTGGTGGGATAATTAGGAGCAGACTGAGAGTGATGTTTGCTGTCATCAATTTCTTTAACAGCAGCAGCTGTGGAATGATCCTGTAATTTTAATCAATAGTCAATACCCATATGTTTAGAAACTAATTATGTGTTAATTGTATTACACAATTTCCCATGATGGGTTGTGGAGATTTCAAGTATCAGTCTTTGAACTCACTAAGATAGTCACACATGTATGTGTGTGTATTGAAAGAATCAAATACGGTGAATACCCCATATGTTTAAAGAATCAAACTAAGGCAGTGTTTATGTTTATGATACACGAAACTAAAAGAAAAGGAAAGAAAGAAGAAGAGAGAATACCTGAGGAGTGGAGGAATGCTTATTATCCACTTGCATGCGACCTTGTTTTTTGTGCTTTTGTTCCTCAAGCTCTAACTCTGAAGCAGCCATATCTCAATATCTTATCTTATATCTCAACAAACAATAATCACAAGTTAAGAAAAACAAAAACAAAAACAAAAGGAATCCCAGAACAGAGAATTAATCCAAAAGAAAAGAAAAAAAAAAAGTTGAGAGAAAATTATTGGTATGAAAACTTCATTTGTGGGTGTTCTTCAGTTTGAAAGTCTCTGTTTGGTTGTGTGGGATTAGGGAAAACGAAGAAAGAGTTGACCAACAAAGAGAGAGAAAGAGAATGGTGTTTGGCTTTTATGACAAAAGAAGAAGAAGAAGAAGCAGGAAGAGCTTAAAACCTCACCACAAAACAATACAATAGTGTTTTTCTCTTTCTCCTTGTTGCATTTAATTAATAAGGACTGGTTTTATTACCATCCACATGCCAAACCCCTTTTTCTTTTATAATCATTGTTGTTGCTTTGTCATTTTTTAAATTATAAAAAAAAAAGAAAATACATTTTATAAGAAAGCGACGGTGGTGAGGCTACCACGTTTCGGACTCCTCACTACTCTTTTTCTTTTTATTTTCCTTTTCCTTTTCCTTTTCTTCTTCGTTTTTATCATTTACTAACGCCAAAAAACATAAAGAAGAGGAAATTTAGGTTATTCTAATTTTTTACCCGTTGAACTTTATATCTATTATCATTTTTCCCCCCACGTACTTGAGAAAATGTCCGTTTACTACTCTATAATATATTATGAAATGAAACAGCACTTTTTAACCACATCTATTACGAGCCACAATTGTTTTTTGTTAGAAATAGACCAAAAAGTTTAAGTGAGGGACGAGGCTAGTATTTGACATTTTTAAGGTAAGCAACAGGGTTGGTCAAAAAATCTGCTAAACTGTCCAAATCACTCAAACCAAACCAAACTGAACCAATCCAGTGTTGGTGGTTTTGGTGGTTGTTACCTAAATAATTTTAACTAGTTTGATTAATAATTTGGAACTCCCAAATCGACCACCAAACCGCACTGTATAGATATATTATAAAATATTTTTAAAATAAGAATTTTTTATTTTTCATATAGATTATATTTTATTGCTCATAAAAAAAATCCCACATATATAAAATACACCTCTCCACACTCTATAATTTCACTTTTCCCTAAATCCTACTCACTCATCAGTGTGTGTAACCAAAAAAATCAAATAAAGGGCCCAACACATACAACTAACTCAGAAATAAAAATTAAAAAAAAAAACAAAAAAAAAAACTCAATGCAAAAATGAAAAAAAAAAATCATGGAACCCTAGCCTCCCCCCATCTAGCAAATTAACGTCTACTTTCTACACCATTACCAGCCCACTTACCAGAAAAAATCATGTTATGCTGCCGCTTCTTAAAGTTTGAAGGTATGTTTTGAAATTTTAGATTTGTCTCTTTTATTATTTATAGGGTGTTTGACTAGTGGTGGGAACCATTGGTGGGAACCGTTTTTACTATAGCATGTTAGAGCTTTATACTGTAGTAATTTTTTTTCTTTAGCATATGAGAGCTTTACACTGTTCATACCTGAGTTTGTGATGTAAACCACCATTAGCCAAATACCTTCGTAGTTGTTTGCTATCACCTAGATTCGTTGAAGCGTAGATCAAAGGCTCTCTAAGGAGCTTTAGATTTACGCATTGTTTTTGTGTTATTCTTTTTTTAGTGAGGGCTTTTGAAGAGATTGTTTGATTGATGCAGGGACATTACACCATCTAATTCAAATACATTCGTTGTTTCTCTTGGCGACAACTTCAAATTTGGTTTGTTAATTTTGGTGCCACTTTTTAATGAGACTTTTTTTGTATCCTTGTTATATGGATGCTGAGTCTAGTAATGTCACACCCCGAAGTACAGAAGGCAACGTAGTGGATTAATTAGGTTAATTAGACTAAATTTTTTATTAAAATCCTCAATTAAATAACTTGAGTTATTTTAAAAATCGTGATAATTTTAAAACATTCAAAAAAATTTGAAGTTATTTTGAAACAGTAAAGCACAAAAATAAAATAAAATAAAACATTTATGATGATTAAACATAAGCCAGGCCCCGTCGAACCCATATTAGTGCACACACGTCATATTGACAATAATAAATTATAGCTACAATCTAATGCGAGAAATAAAAGTTTGAGTATTACATGCCTTAATTTAAGTAAAGAAACGACCTAAAACAGTATTCCTATGACTTACTTGTTACCCTACTGCCTCCTTGTCGGTCCTAAGTTGCAGTCCACCTAGGCGAAAGGTTTTGAAAACAGATAAAGAAAAAATGAGCCGAAGGCTCAGTAGGACTAAAGGTTCGAAGAACATGTAGTTGAATATAATATTTTATTTTAGACAAGAGTTATAAAAATAATATATTGAAATTCATTAAACTCATACTTACCATCTTGCTCTTTTTCATCCAATCTAATCTAGGGTTGAGCTTTGGAAACATTAAACAATATTAGATCCATTACACTGCAAGAATTATAAAATAACATAGATAGATTCATAAAATTTATTCTGACCATTAATCCATTAGTCATCCGTAAAATTTGACTTATTATTTAGCTTCTAGCAAAGCCATTATAATTACTACCATAGTAGCCCAGTTGGATTTCAGAACCTGCCCCCAAGGTCGTACTCTCAACGACTCGATCTTTGTGGATGGCATCATGCTCTTTTGTGTATTTATTATTATTTAAATCCCATTTACCGAGTATTGTCAATTATATTTATTATTCAAATCATTATGATCATCCAATTCTTAACGAATAATGAAAATTGCTAAGAAGTTTATCTAAACCGTTCCCTGAAATCCGTTTTAAAAGAAATCATCTTGAAAAAAATGATTTTGAAAGAAATCATTTTGTGGCCAAAAGCCCCTTTTTGAAAACATCTAAAAACATTGTGTCATTTATTGAAAACATTTTAGAAAAAATCTTTTGGGGCCAAAATCGTTAAAAACCTGGCTACCAAAGAAAAGGGGTAGAAGTCCTATCTCGATATCCTACTTTGTGACTCAGCATCGTAGTCCCGACCTACTATACGTTAGCTCTATAGAGCCACAAATGACCTTAAATGTAAACTAAGTTCATCAATATCTAGCTTAAGATATGCTACACAATTAAGCTATCTCATGGTATTCTAGTATGCCATTTATGTCTGTAAAATCATACTATAAAGTTTAAATTCTAAATATGGGCTTAAAACAATGAAAACGGGTGAAAAACAGTCATTTTCCTTGAAGGCTGGTCAGCCTGTTAGACTCTCTAGTCCAGCTTACCGAACTGTACAGTTTGGCCTGCCGGCAATCCAAGTCCAATCTACCGAACTGTTCCAGGTTTGGCCTACCAAATAGATGAGTCCGGGTTGCTGGACTCATGAATCCGGCTTGCCAAACTGAAAAATTTTAAAATTTTTTAGAATCAAGTCTCAGCCTCTCCGAGCCTAATTCCTCATTTCTAACCTGTTTTCTCAATTCCCAGGCATATAAAGCATTCATAGATGATGGAAAAACATAATTAAACACTTTAAAACAACTTTAAACAAGATTTGCATAAAAAATTTCAATAAAATCCAAAAATGGGAAAAATGGGGGAAAATAGAAAAAATTGGTTTAAATCCATTTCTCATCAATCCAAGCCTAGTTTCTAGATATTTTGAGGTTCTATAACTTGCGTTTAAGGTTTTCTAAGCTCACAAAACTTGAATTGGAACATTTGTGGAAATTTCAAAACAAAAATTTAAAGTTTTAGAAAAACAAATCTAACCTTGAATCCGAACTTTGGTTTGCATTTGTGGACATTAAATCTTGCTTCCTAGCTCCCAATTCATTGAAAACCAAAGCTTGTCAAAATTTGAATTTGAGAGAAAGAGGAGGGAGAGAGCAGGAGAGAAAGAGAGAGGGAGAGAGCTAGAAATGAGAGAGAGAACAAGAGAGAGAGTGAATGGAAGAGAGAGAAAGAGAGAAAGGGTTTAAATAAAAGGGAAGGAGGTTAGTTTGATAAAATACCATATCCAACACATAGTTTTCAAGAAAAAGGACATTTTAAACATTTGACAAATTATTTAGTTCAAAAACCAAATTAACAATTTAAAGTAATCAAACATAATTAAAAGTGATATCAATTTAAAAATACCATAAGATAGTTGAATTAAATTCAAATCACACCATGCACACTAATTCACCATTTTTAACACATATTTGACACCTAATTAATTTCGGGGTGCTACAGCTTTCCACCCTTAAAAGAAATTTCGTCCTCGAAATTTAAGAACCAACCCAAAAACAAAGTAAATGCAGACACAAATCTTGCTTAGTCGACTCTAATTTCTAGGTTGCCTCATCAACCTTATGGTGATCACACCGCATTTACTAACAAAATTTTACAGCGTCACAAGCCTATCATTTTTCAATCGATACTCTAAACCGGCACCCCTTAGTAGGTCGTGTCTTCTTGAATCTGCACATTATGAATCGAGAAAATCTTGCTTGGCTTGAGCAGATATTTTGAAGCATCAACACACAGAATACGACATGTGCATGAGAGAGTTCAAGTGGACAATCAAGGCAATACGCGATCACTTCAAAATCTCGAATGATTCGACACACCTTGGTGCAAAATCCCTACTCAAACCAAAAAGCAAAACTCACCTACACGGCAAAACCTTTAAGAAACAAAATCCTCTACCTCAAATCCTAGAGGTCGATGTCTCATATTGACATAACTCTTATACCCACTTTGAGCATTTTCCAACCGTTCATGAATCACGATAACCTTTTTCATTGCTTTCACGAGTTTCTTTAGGTCCAATAATGATATTGTCTTCCAATCTAGCCCAAATCACTAGCAATTGACATGGTCGTCCACATGGCACTTAGGACGTTATCATCATGTTGCTTACTTGATAATTGTTGTTGTACCTAACTCTGCTAGACACAAATATCTCTTTTAATTCTTGTCAAAATCCAATACACGTGCATGCAATGTACCCCTAAGAATCTGAATAACACGCGTGAACTGCCTATCGGTCTGAAAATAAAAAGCCGCGCTAGAACCCAAATCTATGCCTAAGGCTCCCTAGAAGCTCCTTCAAGAACTCGTTTCAAACAAGGTGACCTAAAGGTAAGAAATAGAGCATGTCGATCTCATCCACCTGCCGACTATGACCCAGGTCACATCGTGCCTATGCTCCGTCCTCGATAACTAAGAGAAGAAATTCACCGTGACATGCTCCCTTATTGAAGCTGACCAACGGGCTTCTGATGCTCGGTTGATAACTAGAGACAAATCACGCATTTAGCCATGTACTTATGAACATTCTCCTTCATGCCTCTCCATTAGTACTACCTCTACAAATCATAATACATCACGGTGCTCCTGGATGAACAGCAAATTAAGCCTTGCAAGCTTCGTCTGTTAAAGCCTTCGCCACTCCCTCGATTGCAAGCACTACCAGACGTCTGCTAAGATTGCAATGACCCACCTGCAAGAATCCTCCAACCCTCAATCTACTCCCTAATCTATATTCGTGTTCACTTCCCTTGAAAATGCTGGTCTCGCCATTGATTTTGCTTTATCATCTGAACACGTGTTGGAGCTAAATTTTTAAGATACGTCGATACCTTATAAAAGTCTTTATGGTATTGTAGTCCATCTTTGCTTACTGTAGCATCTTTCTTTCAATTCTCTAGTGCTAGATATACGCGGATCCCTAAAGAGCTTCTGCTGAGCGAGTCTACAGCTACGTTGGCCCTACCCAAATGGTATTGCAATGAGAAATCTTGGTTCTCCCTATATTCCATCTACCTCTATTGCCTTGAATTTGAATCCCTCAAGTGAACAAATACCTTAAGCTCTTGTGATCCAAGAAAACTTGAAATGTTACTTCATACAAGTAGCGTCTCTAGATTCCCAACCGTGAGTCACTGTGGCAAGCTCCAAATCGTTTGTAGAATGGTCATGCTTGTGAGGCCTCGATGGTCACAATCCACAAGTCATCACTTGTCCATCTTGTATCATTGCATGTCCAAGTTCTCATCCTGATGCATCAGTGTAAACCTTAAAAAGCTCGTCACTATCCAATATAACCAATATAGGAATAGTAATCCACCTATTCTTCAACCTTTGGAAAACGTAGTCACATTCCTCATCCCAGCCAAACCTAACACTTTTCCTAATTAACGACGTCAATGGAGCCGCTATCTTTGAAAAATCTTTTATGAACCTCCTATAGTATCTAGCAAGTCCTAAAAAGCTGCGAATCTCAGTCATGATCTTTGGTCATCCCCCACAGTACCATGGCCTCTATCTTAGATAAATCCACTAAGATATCCTGTTAGGAGATGACATGCCCTAGAAACTCAACCTTTCTGGCATGCAGCTAGTGCTTCTGAAATCGTATATTTATTCTTGAGAAATGTCGAGAACTTCCTAGCTAGTCAAATAACTCATTGATCCTAGGCCAAGGATACTCGTTCTTCACAGTGATCTGATTTAGCTACCGATAATAAATGCATAACCTGAGCATACCATCGTGTCTCTTGACAAACAGAACTAGCACATTCCACGCTATCCTAAATATATTCTCTATCGGCAAGTCCCTAAAGTTGTTTCCTTAATCCCCTTCATCTCTACAGGCACCAATCGATACGGTACTACAGAAGTCAAAGCGATCCTTAGGAATAAGTCGATGCCAAACTCAATTTTTTGATGCGATGCTAGTCTAGAGAACTCGTCGGGGGAGATACCATCAAACTCATTAGCCGCCAATGTTGCTGCATTCCTTCCTACAGCATTAGACTCCTCTTTTGGATCTAAAAGAAGTATATATATATATATATATCATGCTAAGTTTCCTCATACACCTAGACACATTCTCATGGGTCATTCACCCATTACTCAATCATTGCCATCCTGGTAAATGATCATGGTCCCCCTATTGATCATTAAGGTACCTCCATTAGGTAACAATCTATAGTTGCGTATTCCTAGACATCCAATCCATTCCTAAGAGCATATCACAGGTACTCATGGGGAATATAGTCAAATTACCTTCTAGAGTCCCATCCCCAGTTATTATCTCATTAGGTTTATATATATAAGGTTCACACACACACTCACCCCAAGGGTGAGGCAATTACCAAGGGTTCATCAAATTCTTCTATTTTGTATCTCAAGGCATGAACAAATGAATTCGAAATGAGATAATGAATGGCACCAATATCAAAGAAAATAAAATTAAAGGCTAAGAAACCAAAACTGTACCATTGACTTTCACATTGTTGGTCTGAGCATTCGAACTTCCTAAAGTCATGGCGTGAACTTGAACTGGAACCTTTCCTTTTTCCCTTACTAGCGCTGCTACATCTTGAGTTCATCGGCTGATATTGTTGCTGAGGAAACTAATGAAGATGAAGCTGAGGAAGTTGTTGAGGTGGAGGGAAAGACTGAGGTTGACGTTAATGGCTTGCACCCTCTTCGATCCGAGATCCTCGTCAAGCATTGCTTACTGGGTAGTTCCTCCTAATGCGCTCCTGGTTGTTGGCAAAAATGGCAAGGGTTGCTTCGTCTGTTGCTAAATGAACTACTGCTTCCACTGTTAATGTTACTGTGTTGGTTCTTCACCTAAGCTTGGTGATCGCTAATTCTGCTATTGCTCCTTTAGGGTCCTCATGATGTTCTCACCCAATCTTCGTAGTAGACAGTGAAATCTCCTCCTACCAATAAAATTGATGACTATCACCTACCAGAATTCTGAAGTCACAAAACCACCAGTTGCTGTTGAATGGGTACTTTAAGTCCCTTCCTAGAACTTGATACACTTTTCACGTTCAGAAGCCACAACGAATAGAGCAACTAGCCAACTCATTGAACTTTACCTTGTATTCTTGAGCTGTCTTGTCACCCTATTCCAACCAGTAGAATTCAATGATCCTTTGGTCTCTGCATCCCTATAGAAATACGCTCACAAATCAATTCGTCAAATCTTTCCCTACCAATATTCCTATCATTCTCCAAACACTTTGCTTACTCCCACCAGGTGTTAGCGTTGCTTGCCAACTTATAAGCTACAAATTCCACTTGATACAGTACCAATACACCTAGGGTATCCAATGCTTTACTACTGAGTTTAACCGATATTCAGCCACCTATGAACTCCCATTTCCATCAAAAGTCAGGATAAACATACGCCTAAGCTCCTTAAGGCACTCATACTGGTGACTTGCCTTAGGATTGCTAGGTCTAACCCTCGCAGCCCTTTGCTGAAAAGTGACAAATGTAGCTCCTATCATACTTCCCTCATTTGTGAGACTTGCGTGAGCCACAGTTGGATAACGCCTAGATGCCATTCTCTCAATTCTAAAAACAGAATTAGACTGTCAAAGACTTTTCACTGTCGTACCTATGTGTGCACAATTTTCAAGGTTCATAACCTTAAGCCCTAATACCATTCTGTCACTCCCCGAGGTACGGGAGGTGACGTTGTGGATTAATTAGGTTAATTAGACTAAAATTTTTATTAAAATTCTCAATTAAATAACTTGAGTTATTTTGAAAATCGTGATAATTTTAAAACATTCTAAAATATTTATCGTTATTTTAAAACAGTAAAGCACAAAAATAAAATGAAATAAAATATTAAAGATGATTAAACATAAGCCAGGCCCTGTTGGACCCACATTAGTGCACACACAGGGTATCGACAATAATAAATTATAGCTACAGTCCAATGTGAGAAATAAAAGTTTGAGTATTACATGCCTTAATTTAAGTAAATAAACGACCTAAAACAGTATTCCTATAACTTACTTGTTACCCTGCTGCCTCCTTGTCGGTCCTAAGTTGCAGTCCACCTAGGCAAAAGGTTTTGAAAACAGATAAAGAAAAAATGAGCAAAAGGCTCAGTAGGACTAAAGGTTCGAAGAACATGTAGTTGAATATAATATTTTATTTTAGACAAGAGTTACAAAAATAATATATTGAAATTCATTAAACTCATACTTACCATCTTGCTCTTTTTCATCCAATCTAATCTAGGGTTGAGCTTTGGAAACATTAAACAATATTAGATCCATTACAATGCAAGAATCATAAAATAAGATAGATAGATTCATAAAATTTATTTTGACCATTAATCCATTAGTCATCCGTAAAATTTGACTTATTATTTAGCTTCTGGCGAAGCCATCATAATTACTACCATAGTGGCCCAGCTGGGTTTCGAAACCTACCCCCAAGGTCGTACTCTCAACGACCCAATCTTTGTGGATGGCATCATGCTCTTTTGTGTATTTATTATTATTTAAATCCCATGTTACCGAGTATTGTCAATTATATTTATTATTCAAATCATTATGATCATCCAATTCTTGACGAATAATGAAAATTGCTAAGAAGTTTATCTAAACGGTTCCCTGAAATCCATTTTAAAAGAAATCATCTTGAAAGAGATCATTTTGAAAGAAATCATTTTGTGGCCAAAAGCCCCTTTTTGAAGACATCTAAAAACATTGTGTCATTTATTGAAAACATTTTAGAAAAAATCTTTTGAGGCCAAAATCGTTAAAAACCTAACTACCAAAGAAAAAGAGTAGAAGTCCTTCCTCGATATCTTGTATTGTGACTCAACACCGTAGTCCCGACCTACTATACGTTAGCTCTACGGAGCCACGAATGACCTAAATGTAAACTAAGTTCATCAGTAACTAGCTTAAGATATGCTACACTATTAAGCTATCTCATGGTTTTCTAGTGTGCCATTTATGTTTGTAAAATCATACTATAAAATTTAAATTCTAAATCTGGGTTTAAAACAATGAAAACAGGTGAAAAACAATCATTTTTCTTGAAGGCTGGTAGGCCTGCTGGACTCTCTGGTCCGACTTGCCAAACTATATAGTTTAGCCTACGGCAATCTAAGTCTGACCTACCAAATTGTTTCAGGTTCGGCCTACAGAAGAGATGAGTCCAGTCTGTCTGACTTACGAACCTGGCCTGTCGAACTGGAAAATTTTAAAAATTTCTAGAATCGGGTCTCGGCCTCTTCAAGCCCAATTCCTTATTTCTAACCTATTTTCTCAATTCCCAAGCATATAAAACGTTCATAGATGATGGAAAAACATAATTAAACACTTTAAAACAACTTTAAACATGATATGTATAGAAAATTTCAATAAAAGCTAAAAATGGGAAAATTGGGGGAAAATAGAAAAATCTAGTTTAAATCCATTTCTCATCAATGCAAGCCTAGTTTCTTGATATTTTGATGTTCTATAACTTGGGTTCAAGGTTTCCTAAGCTCACAAAACTCAAATTGGAACATTTGTGGAAATTTCAAAACAAAAATTTAAAGTTTTAGAAAAACAAATCTAACCTTGAATCCGAGCTTTGATTTGCATTTATAAATGTTAAATCTTGCTTCCTAGCTCCCAATTCATTGAAAACCAAAGCTTGAATTCAAAATTTGAATTTGAGAGAGAGAGGAGGGAAAGAACAATGAGTGAAGGGAGAGAAAGAGAGAAGGAGAGAGCTGGAAATGAGAGAGAGAACGAGAGAGAGAGTGAATGGAAGAGAGAGAAAGAGAGAGAGCGTTTAAATAAAGGCGAATGAGGTTAGTTTGGTAAAATACCATGTCCAATACATGATTTTCAAGGAAAAGGACATTTTAAACATTTGACAAATTATTTAGTTTCAAAAACCAAATTAACAATTTAAAGTAATCAAAAATAATTAAAAGTGATATCAATTTAAAAATACCACAAGATAGTTGAATTAAATTCAAATCATATCATGGCACATTAATTCACCATTTTTAACACACTACTTACACCTAATTAATTTCGGGATGCTACAAGTAATTAAGAAATAAATAGTCAATCTAGAAATAAAGTTTAAAATGCTCTTGGTACTTCCAAAACAAGCAGAAGACTTCAGTTCAAGTTGAAAATTTAATTGTGTGGTCTTATGTTATGTTGTACTTTTGACATTTTAGTTAGTTGTTGGTGAACTTTAATTTGTATTATTATGACTTCTTAGTTTGGTTTTTAGTTTGTATCAAGACTTTAAAGGATAAACCTTTAAATATTTAACTTTAATTTGTGTTAGGTAGATTTTTTTTAATATTAAGTACAGATTGCCCAAACCGCTAATGAGTGGTTTGGATTGATTTGATTTTTGTAAAAATATTAACCTGCCTAAACTATACATCAAAAAATAAATTTTGTTTTTAATGTGGCTAGTGGTTTTTAGTAAAAAACCATCCAAATCGCCTGCAAATGCCATTAGTGTGCAAAGTTCCCTCTTTCATAAGTGGCTCACTTGATGTTCATTTTTGTCTTAAAACAAATAACATAATTTTTATTTAAATGTGCACTTGGTCTCTAGTACTCCTTTTATTGCATGAAAAGGAAATGGAATGTAAGAAGTAATTTACTTTCCTTTTAAATAATGAGTTGTAACACTTCGAAATTAATAAAATATTATTAATGTGTAAAATGGTGGATTAGTGTGCCATAATGAATATTTTAAACTTAATCTAGTTATTTTGTGAAGTTTTCAGGTTTAAGTTGTTTTTGATAATTTTAATGAGTTTTAATTACTCTTGACTATTTTAATTGTTATTTTAAATTTTGAAACA